>CAUYSK010085217.1:0-41777 GCA_963575035.1 Avahi laniger | reverse complement strand
TTTTTTTTAGTAGAGATGGAATCTCGCTCTTGCTCAGGCTGTAGGATTTTCTTAATAACATATTTCTCTAGCTTATTTTATTATAAAAATACAGTATATAATACATATAACATACAAAATATGTTTTAACCAACTATTGTTGGTAAGGCTTCTGATCAAAGTAGGCTATTAGTAGCTAGGTTTCTGGGTAGTCAAAAGTTATATGTGGGCTGGGTGTGGTGGCTCATGTCTGTAATCCTAGCACTTTGGGAGGCCAAGGTGGGAGGATTGCTTAAGGCCAGCAGTTCGAGACCAGCCTGAACAAAAGTGAGACCCCATCTCTGCAAAAAATAGAAAAATCAGCTGGGCGTGGTGGTATGCACCTGTAGTCTCAGCTACTCAGGAGGCTGAGGCAGGAAGACAGCTGGAGCCCAAGAGTTTGAGGTTACAGTGAGCTATGATGAAGCCACTGCACTTTAGCCTGGGTGACAGAGCACGATCCTGTCTCAAAAAAAAAAAGTTATATGTGGATTTTTGACTGCATGAGGGTTGTTGCCCTTAACCCCGAGTTGTTCAAGGGTCAACTGTAGTCATGTGCTTTTATTATTAATATTGTTATTTTAACCTGAAATCCATTGGCTCTGCTCTCTGGAATGACAGAGAACAAGCCACAATCTCTTCCATGAGGCTATTTGACATTTTGTTGTTCTCCAGACTGAAGATCCCTGTTTCCTCCTACTGTTTCTCCAACTTCTTTACCATTTCATCCACCTTCCTCTCAGCTACCCTAACTAACCTAACAGCCCAGGTGATGTCTGCCCAGCATCAAGCCCCACTGGGCTTTTGCATCCCTTATCTGAGGACCAACCCTCTGCTCCACGGCAAACACTACAGCAAGTTTGCCCACAACTGTTGCAGCTGTAGCTGGAAAAGACCCCCATAAATTTTCTGCTGGTCATGCCTCCCACTTCTCTCCAGTCCTATTATTCTTTAGTCCACACCCCAGCAACAGGCGCTAAGCTACTGTCTTTCAGGTCTGTATCTTCAGTGGGGCGAACCTGGTGTCAGAAGACCTGGGTCAGTTTCCATCGTGACATGCTGTGTGACCTCGGGCAAGGGGCTCAACCTCTCCAAGCACATCCACCAAATGGGAATGCCACTCTGTCTGCCCTAAAGGGACCTCAAGATGCTCCAGGAGTTTCTCTGTGAACTACAAAGTGCACACACAGATGTCTGACATTCCTGAGATCTGGAACCCCATCTTTTCAAGGCTCACCGGCTTCTTCATGTGGCACAGCTCAGGACCCACAACACTCGGTCTGTGCATCATCAGAGAGGTCCTCCCTTGAGCACATTCATTCTCCTCCAACGCCAGGCCTGGGCCTTGCAGGCAGCTGTGCCTGACTCATCTCTTCCTCTTCCTCCTCTACAGCCTGTGACTCACCAGCCCCGTCAGGCCACATCCTCCCGGGCTTCCTCCCCAAGCGCTGCCTGGTCAGGATGCAGGACTGAAGCCCTCTTCCCAGCAGGGCCCCCCATCCTGCTCTTCTGACCCTCGGGGTCTGGCGTCCCACACCAGCCTGAGCCCCAGCAGCGTGTGCGTCCCTGTGTGTCGTGCTGTCCTTGCAACTTGACTGTCAACTCCTGGAGGGCAGGCTCTCAGAGGCAATCCAGCGTGGTCCATCTAAACACAGCTGCCTGGGGCCCACCCAGGGATTCTGATTTCCCTGCTCTGGAGTATGGGATCAGAGGGGTTTAAAAGCTCTCCAGGTGATTCCAATATATGGCCAGGCCTGAGAAGCACTGGTCTGGAACCAGGCTGTCTAGCTGCCTGGCTGCTTTGGCTGGGTTTAATTAGTCCTCTGAGAGGGCCCAGCAAGGGGGTGTTCAGGGAGAACCCCATGCCTGCCTGAGGCTGACCATCTGGACAGTCCTTTTAAGGCTTATAGCCAGGCTGGTCAAAAGGCAAGAAGGGGATGGCTCAGGGCAGTCTCTGCTTGGGGAAACCTAGCTGTACTGCCCACAGGAAAATGCCCCCTTTGCAGAGAGAGGAGAGGGCAGGCCAAGCCAGCGGCCAAGGGCATGGGCTTTGGAGTCAGACGGCCCTGGACTAGCTACCTCACTCTCCTTACTAACAAGGAAGGCCCCTTCACCGCTCCCACTTCCCAACTCAGGCTGGGGCCTGATCTTTCGTGCCCAGTGTGGACAGCACCCAGACACCCTCTTCTATGGGGACAAGAAGGCCTCTTCCTCCAGGGCCAAGCCACAGCCCTCTGGATAGAAAATGAGCAGTTCCAAGGCAAGGGGGATGAGTGGGAGAGCAGAGGGAGTGAGGTCCTATTTCCTAAGAAAACCTCCTACCCCTTCCCCAGCTGCTCTGGGCACGAAAAAGGGAAAAATCTGACTCATCAGTGCTGGTGTGACTCACAGGCCGACAAAACTGACTTGCCAGACCGGCCGGGAGGGGAGCCCACTGCTCCCACCACGGCTGGGGGTGTGGGCAGGTAAAGCCCTTCTTCCATCCTTCCAACTCTCCTGCTGCTAGAGGACGCATCCTGCCCGCCACCAGCACCAGGCCAGGGGGCCGGGGGACTGGCCTGGCTGCATCCCCTCACTCAGCTTGGCCCCCGACATCACAGCCACACCCTCCCACGGCTGCTTCAGAAACTTCCTAGTGAGGGGTGGGCTGGGAGTGGAGACAACTCAGAGGACTTGGGATACAGAGAGGTGGCTCTGGAATCAGAGACGACCTGGGTCTCAATGTCAACCACCACCCCCCCAACAGATGTGACCTGGAGCAGCTTCACCTCCAGACCTGTTTTCACATCCATAAAATGGGAGCAATAAAACATCCACGTGGAAGGACGGCTGTGAGGCTGAAACAAGACTCCCTACGTTATTTAGTACTGTGCGGAACACAAAGTAGGAGCTCGAAATGGTAGCAATTATCTACTAGTCGTATAAGTACTAGTTTCAGGATTATAAAGACTTTTTTTTTACATACTTCATTTCACTTAATCCTTACCACAACCCTCTTTGGCAAATATTGTTACCCTCCTTTTACAGATGAGGACATGAGGTTCAGGGACCCCGAGGCGATGGCAGGAATCCAGCGAGCGGTTTCAGATCCCCTTACTCCCAGCCCACTGCCGACTCCCGGGCAGTGAGAAGCAGCCCTGGTGCACACGCATACACAGCCGGCAGGCGCGGACGCAGCCCTGCCTCCAGCCAGGACGGAAGGCCTAGTTGTGACACTACTGACCAGTCCTGCCCTGCCGCTGACCCAGCTTGGCTCGACTCTAACCCACATGGCGCTTCCAAATAATTTACTCGCTGGTGCCCGGGTATCAGCTTCCACGCCAGGCTGTCCTGGAGCCAGATAAGCAGTACCACTGGGTTGCCAGATTTCAGACTTGAGACAGAACCTGGCTCTGCCGCTTCCTTGCATGACTTGGACATGTTATTTAACCTCGGAGAACCACATTTTCTTCAACTAGAAAATGGAGATAATAATTGTAAGTAGTTTACGGGATTACCATGAGCACTATAGTAATAACCATGACATTAACAATAACTGCTAACATTTATCAAGTGCTCATCATATGCCAGGAACTCTTCTAAGCACTTTCTATGTATTAGATCATCTAAGCCAAAGGTCACACAGCTGGCGGCAGGCTTGCTCTGAAACCCCTACTGACCCCCACAAGACACTGCCTCTCCTGCATGTCAAGGGTCTGGCAGGTGGTAAGCGCTCATACACGGCAGCTGGTCTGGCGCATGCTCAGGAAGCATTTCTAAGAAGAATCGATGAATGAACTTCTTTCTGCCTAATTTCGTTTCCATCCATCATTCATTTCATTTCCAGCATTTATTACCGAGTCCTATTCTGTGTACATCTAGCTGAGTTATTTGAAGTTCCTGTGAAATATAAAGTAAAAAACCAAAAACGAGTTGTAATAACAATAGGACATTAGTGAACAGAGCCTCCTTGCTCCCTCTATGGCAGGTAACAGGATCCAGATGGCTGGAGGAGAGGCAGTGCCCCCGACCTGGTGGTGCCATGCCCCTACCCCCACAGAGAAAGTTCCAGATAGGTTGTGGCAGCCCCATAGGAGAGGAGGAGGAAATGACCACAGGCTCTGGCTGCGCCCAGCCCTCTGGGGGTGGTTGTGTGGAAGGGCCTCAGGGGCCGCTCAGGCATCCGAGCTATTTATTTTGGCAGTGCCTAAGGAGGTGGGTCTGGAAGGAAGGGAGCTAGCTGTGGCCCAGCAGCCTCTAGGAGTTGGCCCTGGCGTCTGTGCGGAGGAGCAGGCAGGGGCAGGGCCTCCAGTCCTTCCGCACAGGGGCGGGACCCCGATACACAGGGAGAGGGCCTCCTCACCCAGCCCCAGAGCCCCCCATGCAGGCCCTCCTCCCCTCCCCCCACAGAAACACCTGAGGGAGTGGGCAGGTGAAGCCTGGTTTGGGTGTAACAACCAGTCTCACACTTTTTTTTAAACAGCAAAACTCTTTTTTCAAAAATAGTAGTGAAAGGCTTTCAGAAAAGCCTACCATCTGGGGCAGGTAAAGTGGAGCTGTTCTGGGTGGGAGGAGGGCAATCTGCCCCCATGCGCACCCCTCCTGACACCTCAGTGAAGCCCCAGAGGACACGTGAGCTTCAGCTCCCACTGGGCTCTGCCCACCGCAGGCCTCTCAGAGAAAGCCACTGTGCAGTGAGACGGCCTTCACCTCCTGGGCAGCACCCACCCAGCTCTGAACTGGGATGCCACCGGCGCAGGACAGCAAGGGTGCTGTCTGGCATGGCCCTAAGGCACCATGGGTCTGGGGCAGGGCTTCTCCCTGGGGTCCCTCATCTGGGCCCCATCTGGTTGTAAGACTCAACTCACATCCATCCTGTGCAAAGACCTGTGCAGTCTCCTCAGGGCTGCAAAGATGCCCGGGCAAGATCCTAGCCCTCCAAAACCACACAGTCCCTGCTCAAAACTGCCAGGCAAACCACGTGTGTAACAGTGCGTGCACACGCACACAGAGAGAAGGGGTACTGGATTCTGTGCAAAAAATGCTTTCAGACCCGGAGAAGAGAGACTGTCATAAACCCACGGGGACCCTGTTAAAAGTAGAAATGGCTCAGATCACTCACACAGTCATTCATAAAATGTTCACTGGTCATCTACCAGTGCCAGGCACGGTGGACGTCCAGACGAGCATGACAAGTCCCTGGCCAGACGAGTTCATATCATTGTCTGGGCTGGGGCTGAATCACACAAACGATGAGTGACAATCCTCTTTGGTTTTCTGATATGTTATGTTCATGCTCTCTATTTTGAATATATTTGAATGTATAATTTAGGAATCCTTGCAATGTGCTATTCTTTGGCACATTAAAAAATATATACAAATACATAATAAATATATGTAAATTAAAAAAACAAGCAGGTAAACTGGTGCGTGCTAGAGTGGAGGTATGTGGGCAGTGTGTTGGGAGCACACGCCCGGATATACGAGGCTTCATCTGTGCATCTGCCAAGGAGTGGGAGGGTGCTAAGCTAGATCATCGCTAAGGCCAGGTCCAGCTCTGACCCTGTGTGACAAGGACGCTGGAAATAAACAGGCTACAGGTGGCTGGGAGGGTCTGGGTGGGGGCAAGCCTCACCTTCCTCCCTCATTTTAGACTTTCCACCTCATCCTCCCCACACACAGCGACCTGCCCTACTTTGGCCTCTGCCGCTGCTAAAAGAAGAGGCAGCATGCAAGCTCTGGGCCTCAGTTTCCCTCTGGGATAATGATGGTGTAGGGGAGGTGCAGCATCCCTGATAAAGGATCCAGATGCAAGAGGACCAGTCAGATGCAGAGCCTCTGGGTGGTGTGGAGGTCGTCAGTCCCTGCTCTAAAGGTGTCCTACCCCTGGTGCTTACCAGGCCCAGCCCCTGCCGCCCCACCCCCACTGTAACCCAATTCTTTGTGGTCAAATGACAGCTGGGAGTGGGGCTGGGGAGCCCTAAGGCCGTAGAGGGTGATGATTACCAGCGCCCAGGGTGCTCAGGCCCAGACAAAAGGGTCATGGCCCAGATTCATTTCAACACCTAATTCCTGAGCACTCACTGCGTTCGAGATCCTGCCAGGCACTCAACAGGCCAAGAAAATGTGGGTGACATTTTAATTACCGTAAGTGTGTCTCAAGGTTTAAAGAGAAGCATGCCCTGCAGACCTAACTAAAGTGGGCTTCCCCATTCCCCACTACAGCCCCCATTCTCCAAGAAATGTTTACCCCAATTCTGCCGCTGTTTCCTCACTTTTCTGTCCATCTCCCCCATTAGAAGGTCAGCCCCTCCAAGGCAGGGCCCTGGTCTCTCCTTCACAGCTGTACCTGGCACCTTACTCAGACAGACTGAGCCTCTGTATTATCACAGTTGAATGAACGAATGAATGAATGATCCATCATTTCACCACTGGACAAGCGGGAAGTGACATAAAAGAGGTTCAGAAGGCTGTAAGGAGGCAAAGGATGAAAGGAGCACCTCTGGGAAGACTTCCTGGAGGAAGTGTGACGTAAGCTTGGCCTTGAAGGAGGGTGAGGGAGGAGGAGGCATTCCAGGTGGGAGATACGGAAGAAGCAAAGGCCTGGAGTCAGGCCACATGGCAAGTGCAGGCCCGCAGGACGGACTGAGGTGCCACGAGCTGGCCTGGACCCCATAAGGCCTGAGGGGTGCCCCGCCAACTGGCCCACTGGCCTCCTACCTAACACCGGTCTTCACTGCTCGTTGACAAAGTCAGGCTACATAAATATCTGAACACGAGTCCGCAGCGTGCCGAGCAGGGGTGATTCCTAAGTCAAACTCTAGCTGGGACATGCGCAAAACTGCCCCGTTTTCTTCTTTTCTAGTCTCCTTCGCCCCTGGCTGACGAGTCCCGTTCTGACCAGCTGTGCCACCACTGTGGCCTAAAGGGCAAGTCCCAACCTCATCATGACAAAGACCTTTTATGACTCCCCAAGGTCTCAAAAGAATTTCTCTCCAACTACACGTAGGCGATAGATTAATTTTTTAAAATGGAAACGCAAAGACCTATGTGCCGGGGAAGCCTTCTGATCAGCTATGGAAACCAGTGGTTCGCGCTGAGCTGGTAGAGGTCGGCCCAGAAAAGATGCTTTGGTCAACCTGGATGGTGATGATGCTTCTGTGACTCGGTTTCTTGAGGCCAGGAGACAGGGCAGGAACAAAGGAGGCGAAAGAGATGGTCAGAGGCAGGAAGAATGGGCAGAGAAGCCCAGAGGTCCTAGTCTCCAGAGTCCAGGTGAGACTTTCCCAAGCCGACCCAAGCCCTCCTCCTCCAGGAGGGAAAAAGGCCACCCCACCCCACCCCACCCCTGCCGACCAGGGCTTTCAACAGGGCATTAGATGGTGATCTGGTTCACCTTGGCAGGAGGCGGGAAGGAGGACTGTGAGCTCTTGACTTCTACTCTGGACAGAGGTCTGGGCTGGAGAAACTGCCAGGGGTCAGGGGGTGGCCCCTGGAGGCTGTGCGCCTCCCAAGAAGACTGGCAGCTCCAAGTTTGTAAAGACAGCATTAGCATCTCCGAGGAAAATGGTCTGGAGAAACGCACACCAGTCTTTGTCCCTGAGGGGCGGGGTGATGGGCCTTTCGCTTTCTATGATATATATTTGTGTGTGTGTGTTGACTTTTTTGAGAGTAAGGACTCTGTGTGCATGTGTGCATGCTCCTTAAGCTTTTGTTTAAATGTGGTGTGGTAGAAATCTTGAGACTTACGGGGAAAGGAAATAAAAGATCCTCGTCACGACAAGGCTGAGACAGCCCAGCTGGGACGTCAGGTGTCTTCTACCCACAAGGCACTTCTGGGGAAAGCCTGTTTCTGGCTGTCGTGGATCAGCAGACAGAGCTCCCATGTAAGCCACTCTCTGCAAGCTGCACTGCGAATAAGCGGTGAGGGCAGGGCTGGGCCTTACCCATCTCAGGAGCCCAGGGCTCAGGCCAGTGCCTGGCACACAACAGGTGCTCAACAAAAGCTGAGAGAATGAGCCAGAGTGGACCACATGGGAGGTGGTGAGAGCTCGGTCTCCTGGGAAGGAGGTGAGGGGCACAGTGGGAAAGGGCACCAAGAGGAGACCCGCAAAAAGGCAGAAGCCAGCAGAACCCTTGAGGAGCGTCGTTAAGCCTTTGTCTTAGGTGGAGGCAGGCAGACGGTTGGTGGCCAGGAAAGGTCACAGCTGGTCCCGGCCACAAGGTTTCCACAGAGTAGAAGGCTGCAGGGCCTGGCTGGCCTGGAGCAGCCAGGCTGTGGCTCACATCACCTGCCCTTCCTGAGCCCAGTCTGATGAGGGCTTAAGATCTGTGTCAAGCAGCAGCTGAGTCAGACGTGGGGGGGTGTGAAGGGCAGGGCAGACGGGTCAGGTCTCATTCTCTCAGGTGTGCTCCACCAGCCCAAGGCCAGGCAGGAGCAGTCTCCTCACACCCCCTTCTGCCAGGGCTGAGGAGGAAGGCAGCCTCCCACAGTGCTGAAACGCAGGAGAAAGCAAGGCCCTGGGAGGAAGGCTCATGTGCTAGGAGGAGACCACCTGTTTTGGCCCAAACCTCCTCCCCCATGGATGCCAGACAGGCTCTGGCAGTGTGGTGGTGGTGGTGGGGGAGGTAGCAAACCCAGGGCAGCAGGAGGTATCTGTTTCAACAGTCACCGGAGGGACAGGGAGGGAGCCCTGTGGGCTCAGCTCCCAGCTGGTGGAAAAGGCATCCTCTCAGTTTCAGCTCAGCTGGAGGTCAAGAACTGCTGAGGCTGGCAGCCCTGCACAAGGGATGCTATTTGCTTGCGAGCGAACGTCTCATTGCTGTGGTAGCCCAGGGAAGCTCCAGGCAGGAGCCAGCCACAAGGCCAGGAAAAGAGAGCGCCCTCTCTGTTCAAGCACCCAGCCTGGACATCCCCAGCTGGGAAAGTGGACGTAAAGCACTTCTCCTTCCCTGGACCCTGACCATGAGCCAGGCACCGCACTGGCCCACGTAGAATACACAGATGCACGAAACTCCGTCCCACCCTCCGGAGGGGGCTGAGACACAACAGAAATAAGAACACAAAATCAGAAAGTGACGAAGGCCACAGAGGCACAAAGATCAACTGGGCTTTCAAGGTGGGAAAGAGCCCACCTTGACTGGTGAACATACAGGGGAAAAGACCTGGGAAAGATTTTGGAAGATGGCATGAAACAGCAAACACATTCCCCTGTAGACAACTCCGGCTGCCTCGTTTGCTCCAGAGCCAAGAGATCGCCTGGGCTGTGGGGGCTCCTTCTGGCTGGCTGCTTTCCCCAACCCAGTCAGCCCCCCACCATCTGCTCTCCAACTGGCTCACCTTTCTAACCTTCAGTGTCCAACCTGTCCTTCCTGCTTCGAACCGCCTGCCAGGCTGGCCGCCTGTCCAGCCCCCAGCATCACAGGGGGCTCGTACCCCAGCATCACAGGGGGCTCGTACCCCAGGCCAAGCTTTTCTGTTCGGGGACCCATTTGGAGACTCCCTTGCGGTGGTGAATTCCTAGCAAAATCCCTCACACCAGGGTCTGTCACTCTCCTCATGCTCCTCCCTCACCTGGGCACCTGGAAATCGTAAGGCAGCCTGCTCCGGGACTAGGAATTGTCCATCACAGTTTCCAAGGCCACCCGGCAGTTTCTTGGGACACCAGGGTGCTGGTGCTCAGAAAGGGCCCAAGGGTCAGGGTATAGACCCAGTGCCCAGAATCTGCCCCAGAAGCCAAGTGAGGGCTGCGGCCAGGGACTGGTTCCACGACTGGCCAATGCCAAGTATGATCAGGAGTCCCTCGTCCAACTACTTTTCTTATTTTTTACATTGCTTAAAAGATGACATATGCTCAATGGAGAAAATTACACAATAAAAACATAAAAAAATAAGTAAACTACATCCTATCACCCCAAAATAACCAGCAACAAAACACTGAGGTATTTTCTTTTTGCTCTTCTCAATTAGCATACATTGCCGGGATCGCAAGGTGTGTACAAACGTCTACCATTATGATGTCCGTCATTTTAATCTGAAGCCAGCTGCTGGACTAGCGAGTCTCACCCTTGCTGCCTGTCACGTTCACCTGTGCCCCTTCCCCCAGGTTCTACTCCTAGAGATTGACTCGGGAAGTACAGAAAATCCAGAATAAATATGACACTTCAAAAATCCTGCCGTTTTTACTTCGCATAGAATCATCTGATAAATATTTATTGAACACTTACGACGTGCTGGGCACTGTACAGGATGCGTGTCTTCATAACAAAAGGCTTGCATCATTCATTCACTCAAGAAACATGTATTTAGCTTCTAGTACACACCAGGCTCCATGCTGGGGAACAGGGACATGAAGTCAATAAGACAGGCTCTCAAGGTCAGGGCTAGTTAGGGAGAGAGACATGTCAGGAGACAGAAATCAATGCACACGTGCCGGGGAAAGCGTTTACACACGAATCATGCGAACACAGGAGACGGGTCTCACCCCATCTGTGGAAGGTCCTGAAGTCTGCTCATCCTAAAGGATGAGCTGGGGTTAGCCAGGCAAGAGGTAAGGGGGGCTGGGCTCTCCAGGCACAGGGAACAGGGAAGTAGGCTTTGGTGAGCTGTAAGCAGTGCTGCTGGGTAGATCGCATGAGGCAGGAGGTGGTCAGAATGAAGCTGAACGGGAGGGAGAGCAGGTCAGGGAGGGCCTCTGGGCCAGCGACACACTGGGCATTATCCCCTAGGGGTGGGAGAGCCTCTGAAGAGGTGAAGCAGAGGAAGGATGGGCAGTTTTGATTGCTCACTCTGGAACCCATGTGCAGGGTGGGTGTAAGGGGTTTAGACTGGAGGCAGGAAGACCAGTTAGAGCTGCAGTCCCCAATCCCCGGGCCATGGTCCAGTACTGATCTATGGCCTGTTAGGAAACCTGCCGCGCATCACCACCTGACTCCACAACATCCCTGCCACACACCCTCGGTCCATGGAAAAATTGTCTTCCATGAAACCGGTCCCTGGTGCCATAAGGTTGGGCACCACTGAGTTAGAAGGCTGTTGAGTTAGCAGAGGAGCAAGAATAGGGGCCTGGACTGGGATTTTACTGAGTGTCTACCTGTGGCAGAGTTTTAGCAGGGATGGAGATGAGGGATACTTGAGTCACACATTTATATCGTTTCCAATTTCTCACACTGGAACGAAAGTCTTTGTACATAAAGCTTTACGCACGCTTCGGCTTGGTTCCCTATGATAAAGTCCTCGTTGTGGAATTTCTAGGTCAAAGAGTAGGGATATTTTTAAGGTTCTCGGTACCTTTTGCCAAATTGCTTTCCAGAAAGACTATCAATTTTCACTTCCACCAGCAGTGCACAAGAGTGCTTGATAGACTCTTAGGGACAAAGACTTGCCAGAGACCAAATCCTCTGCTTGGCCCCAAACAAAGTGATTGTGCCCAGAAATAGGTTTCCAGACCACATGAACAGTACACCAGGCTGCAGCGCAATTTGCTCTGGAGCTGGGCTAGGGCTGGGGAAGGGGCATTCTCCTCCTGCTCCAACCTGTCCTCCTTACTGCGGTGGCCAGGAGCCTTATTAACGGTGATCATGTCACTCCCTTGCTCAAAAACTTTCCACAGCTCCCTACTGTCTACAAAATAAAAGCCAAACTCCTTAGCATGGAAATCAAGACTCTTCAAAAATATGATCTTCAATGCACATTCCCATGCACTCATTTATTCATTCAACAAATATTTGAGTACCTACTATTAGCCTATACAAAGTCCTTGCTCTCCTGGAGTTTACACTCTTACAGGAGAGACAGAAAATGCATAAGTCAATCTAGAGTGTGTCGGTATTTATATGTGCCATGCTAAAAATAAAGCTGAAAAATAAAGTGATAAGAAGGGACACAATTTTAGAAAGGGTGACCATGGAAGACCTCTAACAAGCAGATGGACGCAGAGACCAGATGGGGGGAAGAATGAGCCCTATAGACACCTGGGGGCATATTCTTCTCTCCATCCCTCCCTCTCTCCTGCTATGCTCAAGACCACACCCGAGCCACCAACGCTGCACCAACTTCCAAGTCTCCATGCCTTTGCTGTTGGTTTTCTCTCCTGAAGCTCCCCCTCCTCTGTCTGTTGAAATTGAATACTTCTGTGCCCAGCTTGAATGCCACCTCTTCTGTGAAGCCCTCCTAATTCCCCAAGCCAGACCTGCTCCTGGAATTTCACTTCCACATTCTAGTCCACACGACTGCCAGCATATGGAGGCCCCGGGCGGTCTTTTAGCTCGGTATCTGCAGTGCCCAGCACACAACAAAAAAGAATCTCTATTTTGGCACGTCCAGACTATCTGGTTTTCACACACACCCTCTCCAGACTACGCTGCGAGTTGCTAAAAGGCAGAAATTGCCCTACTCAGCTTCTGGTTCCCCGAGTTGGTGCAGCACAGAGGCTGGCACACAGATGTTTGCCAGGGAGGGGGCATGTGTGCGAGTTGCCAAAGAGCCCGGACACATTCCTGGCAGGGAAGCGTTCTCCTCTCAGCACACACAGATGAAAATACTCTCCGTCTTCCGTAGTGAGAATGAAGTTGTCTCCCCAAATCCACTCTCCTTTTCTTTGTGGGCACACAGCGGCCCGGACAGACTACATTTCCCAGCCGCACGTGCAGCCAGGGAGGCCGTGTAACTGCGTTCCTGCCAGTGGAGTGTGAGCTGATGGGACCATGCCATAGAGGACCTGGGCCTATGGACAGTGGGCACATCTCCTCTACCCTCTCTGCCCCCCAACACTGGCTGGAACCCAGACATGGCCACAACCCAGCTTCAACCATGTGGACAGCAAGGTCCCATCCTATGATAGAGCAGCAACTTCAAAAGAACTGGATCCCAGATGCTAAAAGCAGCCAAGCTGCCCCCTCACCTGGTCTGTTCATGTTGGGGACATCAGGGCCATTATGTGAGACAGAAAAATAAACTCCTCATTCTTTAAGGCACTGTGACATTACCCTTCAATACAGCAGCCTTCCACTAAGGAACACATTTGCTTCCCAGGGTGAGCAGAGCAACAACGGGACCTAAGTCATCGTCCTCAAAAACCTTGCCTGGTGCCTCCAGAGAGGATAGTGAGTCCTTTTTCCCAGGCAACCCACTAAGATATAGGAGTGTCAGCAGGCAGGGCAAGAGGAAGGTGTGCAAGGCAGGGCAAACCCCGCGAGGAGCTCACCCCAGAGCCGTGGGGTGGGAAGCCAGCATCAGGGCGGACAGCAGGAGCAGAAGCCAGCTCCTGACACTGGGGAAGGGCTGGAATACAATCAAATGCCTGCCGCCCGGGGCTCCTCCTGTTCATCCTGCTGGCGTCACTGGGCAGTGAGGCAGAACGGAAGGGGGAAGGGGCTGGCCCGGGAGGTGAGGGGCATAATCTCGCTGGCTCCAGCTCTCACTGAGGAACAGGACCAGCATGCTGTGTCTTTCAGCCTGAGGAGGCCACAGAGACCAACAGCCCTTCCCTAATTCTGGGTCTGCTGCACCCTGTACCAGCTCAACTCTGAGCTTTGGTGTCCATCAAGTCGTGCCAGACCAGAAGGTACAGAGACAGGGGACAGCTGCTACCCTCCCCAGCCCCAGGTACCCTCATCACTTGTCCAACTATTCCAGCTCTGTCGAGCTCACCAAGTCCCTGCCCGCCAGCGCTAGCCCACTTCTGTACCTATCGCTGTATGTTTCTGCCAGGTGCTGGGCTCGGCGCTGGCGAGGACAGAGGCCCTGCAGAGAAGCAGACCAGGCGGGGAGAAGGAGAGAGTGCTCTGGAGCCAAGCGGAAGAAGATTCACATTCTGACCCCACCCACTAACTGGCCCTGTGATCCCAGCAAGCTTTAGTTCTTGAATAAAACAGAGGTAAGGATGCCACCTCACCAGGTGTTGGGAGAAAACACGGTCTTTTCCTGGTACACGGAAGGTGCTCCGTAGGCGCTATTTCCCTCCATTGCTCCTGAATGCCTCCTTGTTGGCCTGCCATGATTTGTGAAATTCCTACCACTGGACCTGTTCTTCAGGGGTAAGGCACTGTCTGTAAAATGTCCCTGTAGAGTAAGGTGTCACCTCCTGAGCGTCTGGTTGAGGTTCTGATGTTAAAGCTCCCAGGTGCAAGCAGGAGTCACTCTGAAGTGGTAGTTATGGCTGCACAGCCCCGAAGCAGAAGATGTTATAAAGAAATATGCTGCATCAAGGACACTCAACTTTAAGGTCTGTCAAATCTCCAGGTGGGCAGGGGAGAGGATGCTAAAGAGGCCAGGAGGCAGAACAGCTCGGGGACGTCTCACCAGAAGAGAAATAGGAGAAAAGCAGCAGAAGGAAGGAGTCAGGGAGGTGAAAGCCCTCTACAGGAGACACAGGAGAGGGTGGCCAGGGTGGCCCCAGCCCCACAGCCCCATAGCCAGGGCCTTCTCTGCGGCACACAGCCAGCACATCCTGGCCCCTCCACCCCCTCCTCCCAGCTGCTCTGTCCTGTTCCTGGCACTGAGTGGCTCCTACATGTCCACCCCACCCTCACCCTCACCCACCAGCCAGGTACATTCTAAAGAGGAAGGAAGCTAAAAGCTCTGACCTTGCTGTTTAGAAAGGGCTCTTGGAATCTTGCCTATAAAACATGCTGGAGGTCAAGAAGGAGGCAAAATGTGTGTTTGCAGCGAAAAGACAAGATTGAGCGCCTCCAGGGTTGTGTTTCTGGCCTGGCCACAAATTTGACATAACCTGGACAAGTCACACACCCTTTCTCTGATCCTCCACACTGTAGGACAGGTCACCAACGCTCACCCCGACTCAAATCCCAGGAGCAGTAACAGGAAAACTTCACCACGGGAAACACCTGCTCATGTGGGACCAGCAGGTGGGAGACACAGAGGTGGCACCCCAGGCCCACCGGAGTTCACTGAACGGAGGGAGGTGCTCTCAGAAGGCCACAGTGTGGGGCACGGAGGAGGCGCACGGGAACACACCTGTAGAGGGCCAGGCCAACACGAGGAAGGACTTTCTACTCACTAGCGCATTCAAAAGCTAGCCCTGCTCAAAGGAAGTCTGGCTGAGCGGCTGGCAAGGGTGCTAAGTGGAACAACTCCACACTGGATGGGCAGGTGGACAACATGACCTTTAAGGCTGTTCCAACTCTGATGTCCTGCCACAACACCCCGGCGTTGAAGAGGTGATCCCATCTGTCTTGCGGGGCTCAATCACTGTCAGACCTGCTCCTGCAGCCTTCCGTGGTTTACAGCAGGGCTCCCATGTATTCCGACTCTCCCGATGCTGTGGCGGGGGCTCTGGAACCACACCACGCCCCGTTGCACCCTGCAGCCAACTGCGTGGCCACACAAAGTCAGTGAGGCAAAGCAAGTCAAAGGACAATCAGTCCAACGATGCAAACATTTGCAGCTCCAAGAAGCCCCAGAGCAGCTGGTTGATGACAGCAGCACAGAACAGGTGCACGCTGCCCCTGAAGCCCATCCTAGTGCCAGGCTCCATGCCAGAGACCTGCCCAGGTGGGTGTGTGACCCATTCCAAAGGGCGCCAGGCACACACCACTGCCTAGCTCCTGTTGGGGGAAACGTGGAACAAGCCCTACAGCTGGGGCTTCAGCGAGAACAGGGACCAGAACACAGAGATGCACGATGGGCTGACCTGGGAAGTCTGGAGACTGTGGCTCATGCCTGGCTGAGGGAGGCCCTCCCAGCTTGTTTCAGAAAAAGCCTCTACTCGGCTATGGCAGAAGGGCTTAACTTGCAGAATCAGATCCCGCTGGAGCCGGGGGGGTGCTGGGAGGCCCTGCAGCATGTGCCCCAGCTGATGCAAGAATCCCCTCCGTGCTGCCCCTGACTGTCCCTGGAGGCTGGGCTCTCAGAGGAGCCTGCTCCAATTTCTGATTGCATTTCTTTAGGGAGAGAGATCTCTCCTATGGGGAACAGAAAACTACCTTCCTGGAACTTCTACCCTTGAGTGCCAGGCGTCTAAGCACCTAGAACTGAACTCAAATCCACTTCCTCGAGCATGCCCTGCTATTCCCCCCACCCAGTACGACAGCTGTCCACCCAGCAGAGCCTCAACTTAGCAACCACCACTGGCATTTGAGTCCATTATTCCCACCTGTGCAAAGAAAGGTTGTGTGACCCAGGTGAGAAACAAAACAAAAAGGAAGAAAGGTCCATGACATTGTGGACCAAATAACAAGACTAGCACAGAACTCAGCATCAAGCAGGCACTTGCCCTGGGGAGGCTGAATAGGAGCTGGCAGGCCCTGGGCTTCGATCTCCGGCCCAGCTTCCCCAGAAGAACTCCCTCTTCCCCCCACCCAGTGGTCCTTCTCTCTTCATAAGACACTGTGGAAGGGATGTCTGCTATGGGAAGTAGCTCAGAGCAGACATTCGCCAGCTACAGCCCCATGGAAGCCATGGCGAGCGCTGTCTGGCCAGCCTAGCAGCTCCAGACGGTCTCTGCACACAGCCTCTCTCTCCTTTCTCCTTGAAAGGGAACACACCTCCTCACCAGGAGGGCAAAGACTGAGGTGGCCATGTGCTTCTTCCAAAAGTTTCTTTCCCTCCTTGGAAGGCATCGAGCTCTTTGCTGTCCAAGGGCCTTCCCACCTGCAGTTCTCTCTGTCCAGCACCTCCTTGGCTGTGCCTAGCACATGAGAGCCAGGACTAGGGGCCAGCGGAGGCTGAAACTAGCCCATAGGAGGCATCTTTCCCTAACTCCCCCAGAGGTGTGGCATGGCCCAGCAGGCAGCCCTGGCCATGGGTGGAGCCACATGAGACAAACACGGCCACCTCGGTCTCAGCCTTCAGCAGTCAGCTTAGGTGTCTCTTTTTCAGGGAAGCCTTCTGACCCCTCCACTCCAAAATCATTCATTTTTCCCACCCTATAATTCTCTTCCACCGCCCTATTCTTTCCTTTGTAGCATGGGTTACATTTTGATTATTTGAGCACAGTCTGTTTCCCCACTATTCTACAGGACCCATGAGGGCAGGGTTGGATCTGTTTGGTTCAGCTGCAGACTCAGGACCAAGCCTGGGGCCTGGCACACAGAAACAGTGCACATCTAAGCTTTACAGAGGCATATGCTTCAGATTAGCTTTGAACTCCCCAGAACCACATATGGCCCTCATCTGGGCATACAGCAGGAGGTGAGCGGCAAAGCCACTGGGTCAGCCACCCAGAGGCCCAAGAGGGTTTAATCCAACTGAAACAGGGCAGGCAGGATGGGTTAGAACAGTGTCCACCATCACTGAGTACCAGCTAGGTGCCAGGCACTAGGCATTATTGCACTGAATCATCACAGCTACACTAAAAGGTAGGTATTACCACCATCCACACTCAACAGACAATGGCACTGAGGCATTAAGAAGTTGAGGAATACCACCACTAAGCAGTACAACTGGGATTTAAACTCTGCCAAACCCCAGCCAAACCTGTGCTCTTAACCACTAAGTGACAAGGTCTCCCTTTACAGGGTTCCGGTCCCAGCAAACAAACCAGTGTTTAATTCACTTGCCCCAAGCGCCTGGACCTTTTTTGATGCCCCACATGGTGTGCACCATCCACAGGGACCTCCGGAAAATACCTGCAGGCCTATCGGAGACAGAATCACGGGACACAAACAGTCTCCTATTGGAAGACAACGTTTCTCAGCCTTTTAAAGCACATATCCCCCCTTTTGATAAATATGCAGACTTCACACCTCCCCCAAAACTGTGCCATGCCCCACTTGAAAATTACTATAATATCAGGCAAGATTTTGTCAAACTCCACCTTCAACAGTTTACATTTAAAATATATGTATTTTTACAAGCTTAAAATGTGATTAAAATCCTGAATATGCTTTTTGAACTTCACATTTGCCCCCATCCATAGAGACTGAGATTCATTCTCTCTCCCCCACCCTCCACTGACAGTCACCACTCACGGGCAATAATAGAACGCAAGGGGCCTACCACAAAGAGTAGAAAGTTCTAAGTCAATACGGAATGTGTACAACAGGCAACCTCTGGGGCATTTCAAGCACACTCAGAATAGAAAGGAAATATGATCTAAGATCATCAGAAAAAAGTCCAGAGATTGGGCTATTATTTCCACTTCTGAAGCCCCATATTTGCAAGGATAATGCCAAACGGAGCTCGTAAAGCTTTAGGAAGACATTTTTCCCAACATCCCAAAATGTGACACTGGGAAAGTCCACAGTGAAGATGACCCCTACCATCCAACGCTGCTTTTTGTCTAGGGCATGGCTCTGAGAACGAGGCTGCAAGGTGTTCTTTGGCTAGTTACTGTTTGTAACAGGCAACAACCGGTGGAAGGAGAACTTGAAGTTGAAGGGGGCTCTGGAGATGCCTGGCCCTACGGCAACTCTCCTCCTCCAGGGGGAGGCAAACCCACTGTCCCGATTAAGAGAGCAGGCCTGGACATCAGAGCCACACAGGTTCTAGTCTGGTTCTGCCACTTACTCGCTGCTGATGTTGGACAAACGATCTCCGTTTCCCGCCCCATGCAAGCATGATCGTACAACTTACCTCACTGGGTTACTATGAAGATTAAATGAGATAGTCCATTAATCTTCACCTAGCACAGTGTCTAGAAAATACTAAGTGAACAGAGAAGTATTTCTAAGTGCTGGCTTTGTTGTGTGTATTGCCATCCTTGTTTCCCAGTAGGAATTCAGGCAGTGGGAAGGGCAGCCTGGCAACCCGCTCATTCTCATTTCCTATTTATTGTCACGAGTTACGTGAACTCTGTGGTCAAGGACAAGAACAGCTGGGCAGGCCAGGGAAATGCACAGCTGCTGTGTTTTAGGAAAAGCAATACTGCAAGAGGCCCGAGCTTGGGAAGGAGCCGGCGGGAGAATACCAAGTCTGGCCTGGGTGGGAGAAAGCAAGCAACTCCGACAGAGGCTCTGTGCAGGGAAAGTGGACAGAAATAGCCACAGGGGCTGGAGGGTGAGGAAGACACACACCAAAGCCCAGTGTGGGGCACAGGAGGCTGCAGGTGAGCAGGAGGAAGCCTCGGGCTGGCAGGCACGGCACATACAGGAAGAGCAGGACGTGGGCAGCAGAGGAAAGTGGGGCCATGTCCTCAGGGAGGGGCAGCTGGGATAAAGAACCAGGCTGCCTGGGCGCTCCCAGATGGGGAAGGCCGAGACAGAACAGGAGGGCAGGCCACGGGTTCTCCCCTGGCTGACCTTGGCCCCCAGCTCTATCCCCCTCTGGCCCCCGACTCCGTGGGCCCCAGGCCTTAGCCAGTATTCCGGTCACTGCACCATCTACTGTCCCCATCTGGGTCCACTTTCCTAGACCAGTGGCAAAACAGGATGCAGGTCTCAGCATTTCCCCTTTTCCTGGTATCTTTGAAACAAGTGCTCCATGGTTTTCTCTGTGGGGAACAGGGCAACGAGGCCAATGTTGGGACGAAATCCATAACTGTTATCAGAGTGGCCCTTCCAGTCCCACACCGGGAGGGAAGTGTGGTAAGCTGGCCCGCACTCAGCCCCTCCCCAGTGGCACAAGGAGCACAGTCACCTCCCTCCCGCCTCAGCCCTGCCCACTGGCCTCCACACACATAGGCCATCACGGATCTCAGAAGCCGGTGGGGGTGAAGTGATCCCAGACCTCCCCTGGCGAAGCTCCAGGCAGGTGCTGTTCTTACACCAGCCCCAGGAGCACAGCGGCAGCTGCAAGGCCACCTGCCCAGGAGCCCGGGATGGCCGAGGGGGAGCCAGTGTCGAGTCACATCCCAGGTCCAGGAGGACATCTCCCTGATCCCACAGGACCACCGTGCAGTGACAACACGCGAGCGACTGTGGTAACAGGGCTGCCTGCACGAGACCACCCAGTGCACGCAGCATTGTCATGTACACCATCTCTGGCGGGGACTGGGCAGACACTGTTCCTATCTTGGAGGCACCCTGGTCAGGTTCATGGCTTCTGAGAGGTGGCATTGGTGGGCCCAAGACCCCTTCCCCAGCAGTCTCCTCCTTTCCCAGGCATTTCTCTTTCCGCCTTGAACATACTCAGTCCTCCCCACCCTGAGCCACCACCAACCAGCTCTCCAGCAGCCCTACGCTCCTGAGGGCTGACAACTCTCCTCCCCAGGTCCCCAGGTGTGCTAGACCTTCCCCAGTGTTCCTACCACCTGTCCCTCTGCCCCGGCCAACCTGTCACCAAAGTCTGTGGCCTCTTCCTTCCAAGGGGCTTGTGTAACCCCTGCACTCCCCCTCCCCACCCTTCCCTCCTGCCTGGAGCACCTCTAGCCACCTTGTCAGCCTCCCTGTCTTCCACCCTGCCCTACCTGCCCAGCCATCCTTTCCATTCTCTGAGTCCAACAGTGCCCTCCCAGGTGTGCTGCATCTCCCTGGGCACAGGCCTGTCCCACTGACTGGCATCCAAGGTGCTGCTTGGGCCTTACTTCCTACTGCCCCTCCCTGCACCCTCACTTTGGCCCAGGTGGGTCCCCCTTCCCGACCTCCCTCCCCTACCTTCCTTTAAGGCTCCACTCTCCAGTGTCCATAGCATCTCCTGACTGTGGGAGACTTGAGGAGATGGGTAGCTAATGCCTGCCCTGCCCAAAGTCCTGAAAGGGGCAGCTTCCCAGTGTGGCCCGGCTTCCACCAGCTGCCTATACTGAGGTGGTCCTGTGGCTCAGAGAAGCTCACCCACCGCAGGCAGCACCGGTGTGCCCAGCTATGGAACAAGCTGACAGCTGACAGATAGGAGGCGATGGCTGGGTCTACTGAGAGGGAAGCCAAGAGCAGATGCTCAGACAAAAGCAGAGAGGCCACACAGCCCCCAAAGACAGAACCACCTCCATTGCTGGCTCCATACAGCCAGGCCTTGCCAGCATCCTTCCAACAAGCTCTCCTTGCCCTGAGCTAACCTGGATGGGCTGCTGCTCCCATTGTCAACACCAGGCCCAGGGGCCCTTGTCTCCTCCATCTGACAGCCCTAACTGGAGGAGCCACGTATTTGGCAACAAGCAGGCTCTGCTGAGGGTCATTTCTTTTATTGTTTCCTTGCGCGGCTACTAAATGTTCCACATACACCTGGTTTCCTCCCTTGCCAGAGCTCCTTGGCAAGGCCTAGAAGAGCACACAGCTTTAGGGGTACCTATGTGGCTCAAAGTTCCTTCTTCTGGGCTGCCCTCAAAGTGCAAGGTGTCAGGAGTGGGCCCCGCCAGACCTATTTCATCTCGTGTGACCCTATCTCCTGGCTAGAGTTGAGTAGATCAAGGAGACAGGACCCAAATTGGGCCAATCTGACTCTCCCCCATGGGAATATGGACTTTGGACTGGGAGATCTCAGTCTGAGTGTGGCTGGAACTGCAGCAGGAACACTTGGGACTGTGTGGGCTGAGGGGGAGGAAGCCAGGATGCAGAGAAGAGAAGGAAGCCCAAAGGGAAGCAGAGCCGCGAGACAGAGGGAGAATCTAACATGGTTTTTCTAATCCCTGCTTAAGGCCAAGCAGCAATCCTGCCCATGGGGTCCTGAGTCCCCCCCGAAACTCTATCATAAATTGTTTTTTTTGCTAAATAGATTCAGTTAGTTTCTGTTACTTACAATCAAGGGGTCCTAACACAGCTGGGATCTCCCTTCCCCTTTTCCGCTTCTCAGGCATACAAAGCAGGTGCTCTACAAACACTTTCTGAATGAGGGAGAACTGGCCCCAGATTCTGGCTTTTCTATTTCTGCCAAAGGCACCATTGTGCTCTACAAACACTCTCTTTATAAAATGTGTAACTCAGCCCCAGGCAACTTAAATTAAATGCACTTTCCTTGCCTGAAATGCATTATATCCTCGTTTTCATCTCCTCTTTGGGGCAAACCAGTGCTAAAAGGAAAGGCAGGCAGGAGCAAGCCAGAAAAAACAGCCCTTCCAAGTGCAGGCCAGCAAGTCAAACTGCATCTGCAAGCTCTGTGCTATTCCCTGACTGTCCCTACTCCAAAAACTCTGTCCCGAGACATCTGTCCCTATGCCACACCCCTAGCTACCCAAGATGACTGTCAAAGTCTCCCAAGGGGTCACATAGTTTGCAACCCTCCTGATGGTACTTTATGCCAGAGTCGCTGCATGAGGCCAGACCCACGAGTCTTAAGGCTGAAAGGAACCTCAGAGCATCCTCTTGCCCAGTGGTTTTCACACTGTGTGCTCGGCAGGACCCCAAGACTTAAGCGGAACCCTTGGGGGGAGGGGCATTCTTCCTGGCTTCAACCAGGGCAGTACCCATTTGGTTGTATATACCAAGCTCCTTTTAATCTTGCATCTGAAAGGGTTCCAGTTGCTTAAAAAAATAGTACAAAACTCCCATTCCAGACTCACTCTTCATCATGCAGATAAGGAACTGGAGATTTCACGGGCTTACACAGAGAGGGCAACAAAGACACGGTGCATTTGCCCTGGGCTCCCCACTGCTCCAGACCACACCCCCATGAACGGGTGCTCGATCAGAGGTGACCCTGCCTGCATCTGAGGAAGGGCACTGCTAACAGCCTGAACAATGTGGCGCTGTCCTGATGCTAGTCCTCCGCTATATATAGTTTCTCCCCTGAAATGACCTCACACAGCAGCAAAGGTTTGTGGTGTGGCAAAACTGGCTCTGAGTCCCCAACTCCAGGGGAGGAGAACTGCCGTAGAAACTGGGTGGTAGGCAGAAGAGAGAGGAGTCTGCGGGGTGGGAAGGGATGGCAGTGGCAGGTGGGAAGCAAGCTTTCGAGACAACTCAAAAGCTCTGTCCCTTGATGCCCTGGGCAGCAGCAGAGAAGAGTGAAGCGGAGACTCTCGTGTGGTGGGAGATGAAACGGGTCCCAGCCTGGGGTGATGAACCCACTGCTTCGTCACAAGTTCCAATGCTGCCTGCTCACAGATGTTGGGTGCCTCTTCCCAGACCACTTCATTCATCTGCACCCCTTAGGCAAGACCCAACAGAGGCTCCCTTTGGCCTAAACACCCCATCTACTATTCAAGACCTTCCACAGTCTTGGTGTACACAATCAATTTGATCTTACTGCCTAAAGAAAAGAAAGCAAAGCTGGAAGGATAAACAAATAAGAACAGACACTTTTCTTCAGAGTAGTGGGGGGCGGAGGGAGAACAGAGACTCTCTAGGTGGTAGAAGTAGAAAGATTTTCTTCTTTGGGCCTTCTGGCGTCGTGCACATTTTTTACATGAACACATATGACTTTTACAATGAAGAAAAGCTTATTAGCTAGGCGCGGTGGCTCACGCCTGTAATCCTAGCTCTCTAGGAGACCGAGGCGGGCGGATTGTTTGAGCTCAGGAGTTCGATACCAGCCTGTGCAAGAGCGAGACCTCATCTCTACTAAAATTAGAAAGAAATTAATTGGACAACTAAAAATACATAGAAAAAATTAGCCGGGCATGGTGGCGCATGCCTGTAGTCCCAGCTACTCGGGAGACTGAGGCAAGAGGATTGCTTGAGCCCACGAGTTTGAGGTTGCTGTGAGCTAGGATGACGCCACGGCACTCTAGCCCGGGCAACACAGTGAGACTCTGTCTCAAAAAAAAAAAAAAAAAAAAAAGCTTATTGCTTGCTTGTCTCCAATCTGCATCCTTTTTTCAAATCACTAACCCTTACACAAACTGTGCCCACTCACCCCTAACACCTGCCCCATCCCAATCCTCCCCACAAGGAGCAATTTGAGTCCCACTACCCTCAGAGGCCTTCCCTTAATAACTCGAGTCCACAGGGATCTCTCCCATCTCAACTCTTTCTAAAAGTGTCTACACATTGCTTTGTCTCAACTTGTCTATATGCATGATTTAGCACTTGTCTACATATTGGCTTGTTTGAAGTGGTATCACACCTTTAACCTTGCTTCCTCTCCCAAGTAGACTGCAAGCCATCATGGATGATGAGACATAAACATATAATACGTGCATGCATGTTTGCAGGAATGAGGCAGGGTAGAATATTAGAAAGGGCATAGGAAATGGAGTCGGATTTCCTGGGTCAGATACCAGCACCACCTCTGACTGTGCAAGGCAGACCAGTGGCTTGACCTCTCTGAACCAGTCCCCAGGTTCCTCCAGCTGAATTCCCTAGGAATACCAATTCCTTTCCTCCGAAAGGTAAGGATGGATTCTGAGCAAGCCTGCTAACCTCACAAGTTCTGAAAAAGAGATCATTTCACCTCCAGAACTGAGGCCCCAGATCCGGCCTACAAAAAGGGTCCCCATCTATCCCCACCCCAAACTAGCACGGGACGGTGGGCCAGGCACATGAAGAACAGGGCCCTTAGACTGAAGTCTCTCGTTGGATACTTCCTCTGGGCCAAGGCCCTGCCACAGCCACATGCCCAAGAACGACACTGTCAAAGGTAGCAGGCTGAGCATCTCTGCCCTAGGGCTTCAGCAAAAGTGCTTGAGGGTCAACGATGGACCAGACATCCAGGTCCTAGATCTTCCAGGGGACACATGTCACAGCGGTACAGGGCTAGGATCAGCTTTAAATAGGCGGGTCAGCTGCAGATCAAAGGGCCCAGTCCTTTTGCCTATTGACCTTAAAGACTAGCCTATCCTGTCCCTAGAAAGAGAACCCAAATAACTGCATATAGCATGTGGGTTTTTTAAAAAATTCATTCAGGCCTTATAAAAGAGCCATAGTAGCAGTAAGTTACTGGCCAAATAAGGCCTCCCGTTTCCTCGGTAGCCAGACCTGGACCAGGCCACAGCAGGAATGTATTCCCTAGTGATACCAATTCCGGGCCCAGATGAGCTCTAGGCTCTGTGCACCTGCTGTGAGAGTGCAGAGGGGAGAAGGGCAAAGAGGAAACGGAGGAGTCAGCCTGGGTCATAAACGTGGCCCTGCAGAGCACCGTCCCTGGCCCCTGGAAGCTGGGTGTTACAGCTCTGCCACCAGGGGTAGGGGAGGGACGGGGGCAGGTAGAAATGGGAAAAAATAGAAGACAAATCACAGAAACTCCAGTATTATCCAGTCCATCAAGCCACGAGATCCCTGAGGAGAGGAACTGACTCTCGGTGCTGTGCTCCCCTCATTTAACACGGTGCCTGGGATGAGGCGGGCGCAGTAAAGATTTAGAGGCCGTTTCCCACTGTGGTTAAGGTACAGAGCCCCAGGGTACAACTGCCAGGATTCACACAGCTGCTCCTCCACTCTCGTGGGCAAGTGCTTTACCGTTCCTGAGCCTCAGTTTCCCCACCTGTAAAATAGAGGTAATTAGGCCTACATTACAGGGCTGACAAGAAAACTGAAGGCATTGATGGCAAACATCTAGTAAGGTGCCTTCCACACACATGGCAGGAGATTAATAAATGATACTGACTTCAGTGATGGTGATTCCTGGAGCTGCTGGGAAGCTCGGGAAATGAAATGCTCATGCCATGTGACAAGTCTATTTTAGGGGAACAGAGTGCTTTTGCTAAGTAAAAAATCAATGCCATGTGCAGTATCCCATATTACAGAGGACAGTGTGGTCTGTCTCCCAGACACTGGTGGGGGAGGCGTCGAGGGGTGGAAGGAGGGCCAAACCCATGAAGGTTGTCACAAAGCGCACTTTCTGGCACATTCAGGTTATGTAGTGCAAGAACTGGCAGAAGTAGACTATTTGCTAGCCATGGGTGCGATGACGTCAGTAAACCAGCTATACCTGTTTAGGGCCCAGGGAGTCCTTTGTTGAAATTGACAGTGAGGAGGTATTGCGTGGAAGGAACCCAAGGCTAAAAACCGAAACGGTGCTCTGGAACGCCAAATCTTCCATTTCTCACTGCGTGACCTCTCCCCAATAGGTAGTATCACTGAGCCTCTTCCCTAAAGTGAGGAAAATCTTTACCTCCGTGGCTTATCAGAAGGATCAGATGAGATGTGTGTAAAGTACCTGCCACACAGTCGGAAACCCAGCAATAGCGGTACACAATAGCTACAGAAAAACAGTGTTGGAATCTAGGGTAGGGGGTGCTTATCAAGTGTGAAAAAGTGGCTCTGATGTGGAGGTTTATCACCAGCTTCTTGGAAGTTCACAGAGGGGTATTTGCAGTTGACAACATGTATCAGAGAAATGTGCAAAGCTCCAGGAAGAGAGCTCCGGGGACCCAGAGATGTTCTTCCAAGCTAAAGGTGGGCCACAGCAAGCCTAGACCTATTGGGAAAAAACGTCTGAATCTGTTTGGAGATAGCCTAGAGAAGTAGCCACTGGTTGTTGCTGGTATCAGCAGCAAGAGTTGAGGTGTGTTGCAAGAGATTTGTTACTAACGAGAGTTGACAGCTGGCATTCTTAAGTTTTTGTGAATGATTCATATTTTAAAACATGAAGCTGGATTCAGGGCTCTCTCTATAATAACAACATTGTCTCGTAACTTGCTTCCGATTTGCGTTCCTGAATGAATGAGTGGAATTACAGGAAGAGCTGACCCAGGGCACACTAAGGAAGTCAGGTTTTACATGTGAACTTTATCGGCCATGTATCTCAACTTGCGGGGCAGAGGAAAGCTGGGGGCAGCCGGTTTAAACACAGTGCTAAATGTGGTGAGAATAGTAAAAAAAAAAAAAAAAAAAAAACGCTAACATTTTTTGAGTATTTAGTATGTTCCATGCTACCATTCTAAAGACTTTAGATGCAGTATCTCATTTAATCCTCATGACAACCGCATGGAGTAAGTACTGTTATCTCTGTTTTACAGATGAGAAAAATGAGGCCCCAAATTTCAAAACAACTTGCCCACAGTTACATAGGTAACAAGCTGGAGGACCTGGGATAATAAAATGCAGACAGATACTAAATGAATAAAACATTTGTCATAATTACCTGTCTCTGAAAGAAAGACCTCAGATTTTTCAAATCAAAGGAAATTTGTGGCTGGCCCTTGCTACTACACTCTAACGCCAGGGGAAGGGTCAGAGAGTGACCAGAATCAGAGAGTGACCAGGTAGGAACAAGGGGGGCTACCATCTGCTCCTCCCAATACTTGGGGCTGAACAAGGGTCAGTAGAAAACAAAAAAGAAACAATGAGCTTTGCCTTGGTTATTATCATTACCAACCCATGGCTATTGTTTGCTAAGCATCTGCCGTGTATGTGCTGATCATGTCACACATATTATTACATTTAATACTTGACTACTTTAAAGGATGCACTCTTGTCCCATTTTACAGATGCAGAAACTGAGGCTCTGATCTGAGGCTTTCTCACCACGGTAAGAAAGCAGTGGAGCCACTGCCTCCCTATGGTTGCTGCCACTTAGTCAATAATCTTGGGTAGCTTAACATCCTTAACCAAGTCTCAGTATCCTCTCATCCGTAAAATGGGAAAAATTATTCTTGCTTTGCCTCCCTAACAGGATGGCTGTGGGGATCAAATGATATATAATACTTGAGAAAGCACTTTGAAAACCACAAAATGCTGAGCAAAGCAAGGGATGGTTAGTTTTTTTAATTACAGAGAGTGACACCTGATTCTGCAAGCACTTTGCTAATGTGACTCTCCATGCCTCTTCTCCCTTGGGAATAATTCAAAGTCTGCAGAGCGAGGACACTCTTTTCTTTAAGTCCCTGGCATCTCTGAGTTAGAAAGTGGAGCTCAGCTCTGGGAGGAGGAGGAGGAAACAACAATATTTGCATTCTACTTGTATTTTTCTTTAGGAACACAGTCTTGGCTGAGGTTCTATTGCCTCCAGCACACTCAGCCCTCAAACAACATTCAGCACATATTTACTGAGCACCTACTATGTGCCAAGCACATAGTATCATCCAAGACGATACACTCACGTGGCTCGGAGGTGGGAGGTGGTGGTCTGGGGTCCGGGAAATTAAAGGAGAAGGGGATAGCAACAGGAAGGGAAGGCAGTGGCTGCAGTTCCTGGAGTTCTGAAGACTTCACAGCTGACCTCCCAGCTTCTTTCCAAGGGTGGGGTGGGGTGCCGGGCAAGGCTCACAGCACAGTGGAATGAGCTATGAGCACTGGAATTCAAGTCAAAGTCCTTAGCTGAGTTCTAGCTCTGTCTCTTCTCAGCATCATGACCAAATAAATTTACTTTGCTGACCATCAGTTTTCCCATAGAAAAAACTTTTTAAAAAGCCAGACATGACAGAGTAAGACCTTGTCTCTAAAAAAAATAAAAACTAAAAACAAACAAACAAACAAAAAAAAACGAAGTGTTTTATTCTTCCCATTCCAGTAAGGATAAGTTGTACAGTAGCCAAAAGCTTGGGCTCTGAGATCAGACCACCTGGGTTCCAGTCCTGGCTCTGCAGTTTACAAGCTGTGTGGCCTTAGGCAGCAGATGTTACCTTTCTCAGTTTCTTCACCTGTACAAAGGTGATAATAGTATCTACCCATAGGGCGGGTGTGAGGATTAACCCAGATACTGCACATGATGTTCCTGGCACATGGCAAACACCCTGCAAAGGTGAGCTGCTGCTAATTGCATCTCTTTGAGCCCTTAAAAACAACAAAACTCCAAGTCCAGGGGCTCACCAAGATGCAGGCTGCTTAGTGACTGACTGGCTGCCTTGGCTTGGGCTCTGAGTACACCATTCACCCTTTGCTCCTGGTACCAGCCTCTCAGAGGATACAGGTACAATCAAGGAGCCATCCCCACCCCCAGACTTCCTACCCTGTACCTTGCAGAAGGTGTTCCAGCCCTTTTCCTGACAGGTTCTTCTTTCTGAGGGCAATAAGGGACAGGAGTTGAGGGGCTGAGGATAGTCAGAGGTGTGGGTGTACACTGTCACCTTCCTTGTGGGTTCAGAAAGCAGGAAGAGATCTAAGAGAGAAGACCATGGCCTCGAGTAGCAGACACTCTCACCAAGTTGCCATGTCACCGTAACATTTTCTACATTCTCCTTTCTGAACCACAGTCCTACATATCACATGCAAGAGGGAGCCGAATAGAGGTGGCCCTCTGAATCAGAGTAAGAGAGTATTAACATTCTTTGGGAGCCAGATGACTTATAACAACACAGAAATGTTTTGCTTAACTGGAAGCCACCTATCCACAGTCCCAGCCATTGGCCACACAGTTAGAAACCTGGAAGTAAGCCAAGTGCTGACTGGCCAGAAAAGATGTCACACTCTACCTACCCAAGCTCATGTTCTTCACACTCTGAAGTACTCCTCAGACTTCCACTCTGAGCCTATTTACTCTTTCTCTATCCACAATTCTAATGAGCTCAGTGGTCTGTTTTCCCAGGAATTTTAAGGGGCTGCTGCTATTTGAACACAGTAGAAATGACAACTCCATGAGAAACCACTGTACACTCATTAGGATGGCTATTATAATAAAACAAACCAAAAAACAAACAAACAAACAAAAAACCCCGGAAAATAAGTGTTGGTGAGGACTGGAGAAATTGGAATCCTTGTGCATTGTTGGTCAGAAAGAGAAGGACCACTTGATCCAGCAATTCTATTTCTGGATATATGCAAAAGAACTGAAAACAGGGACTCTAACAGTTATTTAGACGCTCCCATGTTCACGGCAGCATTATTCACACTAGCCAAAATGTGGAAGCAATCCAAGTGTCCATCCACGGTAGAACGGATAAACAAAATATGGTGTATATACAATGGAATATTATTTAGCCTTAAAAAGGAAGGGAATTCTGACATGCTACAAGATGGATGAACCTTGAGGACATTATGCTAAGTGAAATAAGCCAGTCACAAAAGGAGAAATATTGCATGATTCCACTCAGATGAGGTACCCAGAGTGGTCAAATTCATAGAGACAGAAAGTAGAGTGTCAGTTGCCAGGGGCTGGGAGAAGTGGGGCATGCGGAGTTATTATTTAACAGGTACAGAGTTTCCACTGGGGAAAATGAAAAAGTTCTGAAGATGGATGGTGGTGATGGTTGCACAAGAATGTGAATGTGCTTATGCTACAGAACTGTACACTTACAAATGGTTAAGACGGTAAATTTTATGTTATATATATTTAACCACAATTAAAAAGAGAAAGGAAAAAAGTGACCACTGTCCACCAGGAAAAAGAGCAATGATTATGGGTAGAAACATGAACCCTAAAAGCACAGCAGCTGGGAACCCACTGTCCTAGAGTCTCACCAGCCTAGAGGCCTCACACTATTAAAAGCACAGTAACTAACCGGGCAGGATGGGCTCTTCCCATTCAGAGCCCTGAACTGGATTTAGGAGCCTCTCCCAGCACCAATGTTGCTACGTGGAACCTTGAGGGAAGGTACTCTTGGAATGGGCTCTCCCCAGCAATTTCCTCCCACCCACCACCTGTTCGTCTCCCCAACCCCGCTATCTTCTTCCAGAGTTAAGGCTTTTGAGAGAAAGAACCTTTTGTGGTCTCCACTCCCAGCAAGCAGGTGCTTTCTACATACAGGTATGAACTCAACGACCCTGAGTCCCAAACAGAAGGCTATTCATGCTCTGCATATTTTGCTCAGAAGTGTATCATTCATTTCAGAAAGATTCCCATCCAAAAATAGTTTTTAAACATTTCTTTCACAGTTTTGCTTCTTAGAAAGAGTAACCTTCAATGATTTGGTGAGAAAACATCACTGGCTATGGCTTTTGTGTGTAAAAATCCTGTAGCTTGGAATAATAGAAACTTTCTAAGTTCACAAAGTCTCTTTTCATCCAGGGTCTCACTTGACTCTTACAACCTCTCTGAGAGGTGAATAGGGTGGCAATCACCTCATTGTACAAGTGGGGAAACTGAGGCTCAAAGAGATCAAGAGCCTTATCCAAAGTCACACAAACTAGGAAGGCGCAGAGAACCCAGGCTTCATTTCCCACCAATGCCAGATGAAACTCTGGGTTGGGACCTCCTATTCCAGCAGACTGTGCAGCCAGGAAAGTAATTTTAAAATGGCTGTTAGTTTATTTTTATCCCCATAACATCTCTCTGAAGTAAACCGAAAATATATTTTTTTTTTTTTACAGAGGATCAACTGAGCGAGAAACAAATGACCTGCCCAAGATCATCACTCAAGAAAGTGGCAGAGACTAGAGTCCCACCCCCTCACCAATACACTTCACGTTGACCACTTCCCTACAATACCTTGAGCTCAGCACACTCACAACTTAGAGCAGCCCATGCAGTTTTTATATAGGTTGCACCATATTTCTGTGAACTAGGCAGGGAACAGACATAGCTTTGTTCTCTTTCTGATAGCTGGATAAGAAAAAAGAGGTTAAAGAAATCTTTAGGTTCCTTTTCAGCACTAAAATTCTATGATTCTAAAAATTCTCCAGCAACTGGATAGGTCCACAGAACCCGACTTCCTGCCTCATACTCTATTAGGCCACCCCATCCCTGTCCTGCAAGTTAAAGATGACAAACACCACATGCACCTGGGAGAAGGGTCCACTTTGACATAGATGCACACACAAAATGACAAGAAAGTGCTACTGCCTGGTTAGGACCCTAACAGGGGACTTCGCTCTGCTTTCCTGCTTCAGCCACAGTAGCTCCTAGCAAGAGGCTCCCAAACCACAGCAAATCATACATATTCCAGGTCTGAGAATGTACGCAAGCCTGGGGCAAGACAGAAGCCAGTCCCAGGGACAGAACAACACTCTTGAGATTGCAGTTTAAGCCCCAAGGATACCTGCTCTAACACCCATCTAAGATGGGAGATTAATCAGGTGTGCTCATTCCTGCTCTTCTAGAGACCTCACCAACTCTGTTTATACGCACTAGTTTCATCCAATAAATATTTATGAGACACCTACTATATACATCAGGCACTGCTCTTGGTACCAGAGAGTGAACAAATGAAAATCTCTGACCACATGGAGCAAGAGGAGACAGCCAATGTCAGATGATGACACATACTATGGAGGAAAACAACACAGGAAAGGGAGGTAGATAATGCTGAGAGCAAGTGGTAGAGGGAAGGGGATCAATTTTAAATAGGGAAGGTTTGACTTCTTAAGTAGGAGACTGGAACGAGGAAAGGGAGGGACCAATTCAGATGTCAGGTGTTTGAACAAGGGAGGAAAGCACGAAACGGCTTAAGAAAGGTGAGCGGGCCAAAGTCATACGATGTCTCATAGACCAACACAAGGGCTCTGAATGACACGGGGAGTCACAGGAAGGTTTGTGCAAAGAAGTAACAAAATCTCACTTACGGTTTACAGCATCACTCTGGCTGCTGTGATGAAAACAGTCTGTCGGGAGACAAGGGAGGAAGCAGGAAGGTCAGTCAAGAGGCTAACGGTAGCTTAGATCAGAGCAAAAGTGATGGAGATGGTGAGAGTCAGGCTGGGGACATATTTAAGGCAAAGTCAAAAATATTGATTAAATGGATGTGGAATATGAGAGAAAGGGAGGAATCAGAGATGACTCTAGAGCTTTGGGGACCTAAGCAAGTGGAAGGATGGAATCACCATGAACTGAGATGGGAGAGACTTTGGGAGGAACAGGGGTGGGAGTGGTGGTTCATTCTGTTTTGGACATGTTAAACTGAGAAGCCTTTTAGACATCAGATATGTTGAGTAGGCAGCAGAATATATAAGGCCGGAGTTGGGGAAGATGGGCTGAAATTATAAATGTGGGAGTCACACCAGCATATATAATAACACTTAATTGTACGTATAATCATGTATAATTTGCATGACTATGTGTTTGTTTGTTTCCCCCCAAGACTGTAAGCTCCATGGGGCCAAGGACCATGTCTGTTCACAGCCAGCAGGGTGCTTGGCACTCAGTAAATATTTACTAAGCAAATGAAGAAGTTGCCCAATTACTCCCTCAAGAATAGCCACACGGCCCACACAACGAGAAGCAGACTGTCTCGCAACCACACTGCCAAGCCCAACCAGCCCAAAACAGGGCCCTGGGTCTGTCCACCCCGAGCTTGAGATTCCAGTACGTAAGTGGATACGCTTGGCACATCAGAGAGTCAGATATTTGGGTTTCAGCCCTGCCACATTCTCAAAGGGTGGAGCTGGGCAAGAGACCTGCCTGTTCCACCACCTCTGTTTCTCCCTGGAGTGGCTAGGGGAGAGGCTGCTCACCTAGTTCATGGGCAGAAATTTTTATCTACCTGGGGTATATGTATGGGACTGCAGGAGCCCCCCCCAAGTATTCTCTGAAGAAGGTAAAGACTACCCAAGCCCTAAAGGAAAGAACACAGACCTACAGGAGATGCATTAAGAATAATAACCAAAAAAATTTTTTTAGAAGAGTGATAATCACAAAACTTGACGGGATGAGAGGATCACTTAATCCTTCTACCTAATGCAAGAATACCTGACCAGTGGGCATTGTGTCTCTGCTTCACCCAGCAAGTGACTAAGAGGACAGAACTAAGGACAAAGGGTAGCATTATGAGGGGTAAGATTTCACCTCAATAACTTTCCAGTTTTGAACAGTTGCGTTTGTGAAGATGATAAAACAGCTCTAATGATCTTGTATAATGCTCTCCCTTTCTGAAATATTAGAAGTGTGACCCAGAGAGGTTTGATGACTTGCCCAGGACTAGAACTCAGGTTCTAGCTCTCTGTTGAGGGTTTCTTCCCACTGTACCAGTGCAAAGGAAAGGTATGAGTTACAGTGGGAGCTGTGGGAGTTTTAGGAATTACAACATGAAACTATGTCCTCGTCAAAGGGTAAGCTGCAGATGTTACAGGAATGCCAGGTGCATACTGAGAAGTTAAGAAGGATTCCTTCCCTTGTTACCAAATTTGTCATCCTATAGAATTCCCCTTAGCTTTAGACTTTATGAATAAAGCTATTCATAGTAAGGCCCACAGAATTAAAATAATGATACACTAGCAGGTAAAAAACGGCAGATATACGAAAAATTCAGATGGTAGGATGAAGTTGGGTTAGGTTTTTAAAATCGACAAATATTGAGTGCTTCCTCTGTACAAGTCATTGTGCTAAGTGCTGAGTATGTGTGAGCATGGCTATGTGAGCAAGCGAAAGAGACACACACACACAAGGATAAGACAGAACCCAGGTTTCCAGGCTTGCAATGTAGTTGCTGATAAAAGACTGTAAACATCAAAGACATGACTAATAACACGGAGTAGATAATTGTGAAGTAAGTGGCATAGATAATGCGTCTGCAGGAGTTCTCAGAAGGAGCAATCACTTCTACGGGGGCTGGGGGGGGTGGGGGGGGGAAGGGGGCAGGTGACGGCGAGGTGCTTCAAGAAAGATATGGGATTTGAGGTGGACCTTGAAGGGAAGAAAGGCTCTTGATAAGAAGAAAAAGGCAAGGCCAAACACTGGTGGCCTTAATGTCAGGAAAGGGAAAGAAATCAAGTCTTAAAAGAAAGGATGGGGCCAGACTTGATCAGCCTTGAAGGTTCAAGTTCTTGTAGTAGTGAAAAGTGTAGAAAGATTTTTGAACACAGAACTACAGGGTTTGGAACAGGTTAATTTAACAAACGTCTTCTGGGGGGACTACTATGTGCAGGCATTCGATGCTGACCGAAGATGAACTTGCCTCTGCAGGGGGAACTCACTTCAGCCTGGGGGAAGGGCTGGACTTGAGGTGACAGGGGATGAAGTGGAGTGGCAAGGGGCAGGTCTTGCGAGACCTGTGGAAGGAAGAACCAGCAGGCCCCAGTGCATGACTGGCTGGGTGGCAGAGGATGAGGAGGCAGAGAAAGTCCTTAGAGGGAGTTCCTCGAAGTTTAAAGTCAGGCAGCTGGAAGAGTCTAAGGGTAAAGAAGGGAAGCTGGTGTCAGGGAGCGATGTGGAGCTTGGTTTCGGAGGTGCTGAATCTGAGAATATCCAAATTACAGCGTCCAGTACACACTCAGAGATGTGGTCTGGGACTGGAGAGAGAGGTGATATAGTTGATTGAAGATTAAGCACAGGGGTCTTCCCAACGGACAAAGAGTTACAGGACAGAATAAGATTTCTCTGGGAGGAAGTGTAATGAGAGAAAAAATTTCAAACTGAACCACAGGTGTGGATGGTGGGCAGGGGTGATGGTAGGCAGGGGTGTTCCGGGAGGAAAACCAAGGTAGTCTGATGTCGAGAAAGGAAGGAGATCTTCAAGCAGGAGAGAACTGTCAACAGCAAAAAAGGCTACATGATCATTTATGAGGACCAAGCACACGAGTAAGTATTCGTTGAACAAATGAATGAATGAAAGCCCTGGGGTTTGAGAATAGTTTTTCCTCAATTCCCGTAAAAACACGTTTCTTCCTCCACAAGTCATCCTGTCCATCACACAGACATCCTTCCTTGCTTCCCCTTGTTGCCCCCAACCACCTTCCCAGTTTCCGCAACCTGTCTTTGACTCCTTTGGTGTCAAACGAGACAGGAAACTCCAACTAGAGTTTCCACTTCATTAACAATTCTGCCTGTGGCTCCTCTTACGAGAAGGGATATGTGGCAATGGGGCGGGAGACGAGAGTGGGTTCGAGCCCCAGTTATGCTACTGACTAGCTGTGTGCCTTTGGACAAGTTGCTCAACCTGTCTGGATCTCGGCTTTTACACAGAAGGTAGGTCTGTCTGGAACACAGACAAGTTTCGAAGGTCCCTTTGAGCTCTAACGTCTACAATTTTATCATTCTCAGAAGGTCCTTGCAACACCCTCAAAGAAGGAAGTGAGTACAAGACCCAGAAAAATGACCGCCAGACATTTTCCCGGAGCGAAACGCCAGGATAGGAGGGGTGTACCAAGAAAGTGAGAACGTTTTGCCCGGGCCTCGTGGTTCGCCAGAGAGCGGATCCCATTCCCAAGGCTGGGAAGGATCCCAACAAACCCGAGGACGACTCTCACCCCGCACCCCATCTTTTCTAGACTCCCAGACGGCTGGGAGGCTCTAAAAACCCCTGCGGGAAAAATAAAGATTTCTTTCCCAGAGTCCTGCGCTGCTCTTGCAAGTCGGATTCCGGCAGACACGATCTGCAGCCCTATAATGACACACAGGCTTTGGAAGGACCGACTGTTCTCGCTTCGCTCGCTCCGAGTTCTGGGGACGTCTGGCTACCACGCCGTATCCCGACGGACCGGCAGCCGACCCCGGCCCGAGCTGCCAGGCCAGCGCGCCCCGGGCCCGGGCCCCGCTCCCTCCGTCGCTTGGCTGCGGTCTGCAAACACTTCCTGCCCCCACCCCCACTAGGAGCTTCCCAGTTGGAGCGAGTTGATCTCGAAGCCGGCTCAGCGCTCGCAGTTGCCCCAACTCGGCTCCCCCGGCCAACCGGCGCTGGGGAGGGGCCCCGCCTGGACGCGGAGCAGCCCCTCGGGGAAGCCCAGGCGCCAGGAGCCGCGGGAGGTCGCTCGGGCAGCCCAGGGCTCGGGCCAGGAGGGGGACAACTGGCCGGGTGCCGAGGCCCTGCTCCCTCTTCTGTCGTTACCTGCTCGCTTGCGGGAGTGTCCCGGGGCGGCCGGCCTCTCCCGGCGCTGTCTCCCCACGCAGTTGCCCATGCTGGCTCCTCAGCCGGCCCCCATGCACCGGAGGTGGCGGAGTGGTCGGCTGCTCAGCGCTCCCAGCCCTGACGGCGGCGTCCCGGGTCAACGGCTCTGGGCGTCCGACATGGGGCGCTCCCGGATCTTCCCTCGGGGGCGCACTCTGCCAAGGCGCTGGCTTCGCCAAAACTTTGCGGGCAAGGGGAGAGGGAGGTGGCCGGCTCCCCAGCACAGTCCCAGGTGGCCAGGCCAGGGGGGCCCGCGACGGTGCCCGGCCGGAGACCAGCTCCGCTGGAGGGTCGAAGAGAGGGGGCGGGCACCGCCGCAGCTACTCCGGGCTTGCTCGGGGCTCCGGGCTGGGGCCAGCCCCCTGGAGCCTGTCACTCACCTGCCTAACCCCGCCCCGGCCCGGCCCCACTCCCTTCCGCCGGCTCGCGGGGCCCGCGCCGCCGCCACCACCCGCCCCAGGTGCGCATGTGACCGCCGGCACCGCCCCCTCGGGCCAGGTCTGATTTTCTCATTGGCTTCTCCGTACCGCCCCTCGGCCCCACCCAACCAGGTGCCCGCCCCGCCCGCCCGTCTCCCAGGGAGCCGGGCCGGGAATTATTCGTCCTCAATAGCCCGCGGCTGGGTGCTCAGCAGCCGCCTTCCCTCCCCGCGCCACCGCCCCGATTCAGGACCACGCCCCTCGGGGAGGGGCCGTCCTGTCCCTCACTGGAACTACCCGGCCCGGAGCCGGCAGGCACGTGATCCGAGGATTGCCCGCCCCCTTGGCCTCCGCCAGGCGATTGGCTCAGGAGGCGCGTGCGCGGAGAGGCCCTTCTCGTGACACCGCCTACTTCCCCTCCCTCGGCCTCTAGTTCGCGTCATGGCCGCCGCCGCCGCCACTTTGGAGACGGCAGCGCCTGCGGGCGCCCTGTGGGGCCTCGTGCATGACTTTGTCATGGGTCAGCAGGAGGGCCCCGCTGACCAGGTGGCTGCAGGTACGGCAGATGGTGCTGCGCGACTTCCGCATGGGGGCCGACAGGAGGGAGCGGCCTCAGCACAGGCGCCGGGCGGGAAGACAGTGAGGGGCAGCAGTGACTTGGAGGTCTGGGGGCTGGTTGGTGAGCACCGCGAGCTTCAGAGTCATGACAGGTTGGAGAGTCGCCTGTATCTTCCTTAAAGCCATTTTACGCTCCTCATCTCCCTGTAGCCGAAGACAGAGAATCATTACATTTTATAGACGAGGAAACTGAGGCCCAGCGAGGGCAAGAGACTTGCACAGAGCTACAGACCAAGCAGGAGGTAGGGGAAGCTGGCACTCGAACCCAGGTGTTCGGGTCCAAACCAGGCGCTCAAGCCTGAAACCACGTTTGTGGGGAAGACGCATCTTTAGCGGCATCCGCTCCGGTCGCGTGGCATCTTGGGAGTGGCCAGGCAGCCCGGCTCTGACTGGCTGTTAATTGGAGAGAATAGGAGAGGAGCCAGTCTAGAGGGAATTGGCGATGTTCTGTGTATTCTCCTTAAGACTTTCCCTCGTTGCTTGGTAGAGTTCTTGATTAATTCGTTTCGTGACTTTTTTACGTGGTGTTTGTTTTTATCTTCTTCCCAGATCTCCAGTTTCCTACTTTTGACCGGTTTAGGGATCTCTTAGTTCTAATAGCTTATTTAAGATTTGAGTAAAATAAATTCCAGGCTTCCTTGGAATTCTGAGACTTAGCTCTTTTAGAAAAAATAATCTACTAAAACGTTATTGAACGTTACTCGGGTTTAATTAATAGAGTGTAAAATGATTGATTTCATGAGTACAAATGAGTTTTTTGTTTTTAAGTTTTTATTTTTAGAAATTTTGCATGTTTGGGGAGAAGGACACGTCTCTCTTGCAAACTGAACGTACTAACTTTTAGAATATGTACGGAAAGAATAGTGAATCTGCTGGGAATGTAATACTTTGGTCCTGAACAGTATTCCGTTTTCATTCAGTCCTTCCATTAATGAAAACATATTATTCTCCAAACATGATGCAAAGCAATAGAAATACAAATTAGATTAAATGTGTGTTCACTAGGAACTTACGGTGTGGTGAAAGAGACAACCATTGTGTAAGAAGTGTGTGCAGGGCAATTTGGAAGCATCAAGGAGCACTACCTGGGGCTGCCACTAAGCTAAACATCTTACAGTTTTATGATGTGTATATATAGTGTTATCAAAGTCATTTTCTCAATGTTTTATTATGAAAATTTTTGGCCGGGCCGTGGTGGCTCACACCTGTAATCCTAGCACTCTGGGAGGCTGAGGCGCCAGGATCGCTTGAGAACGGGAGTTTGAGACCACTCTGAACAAGAGCAAGACCCAGACCCAGTCTCTACAAAAAAATAGAAAAATTAGACAGGGGTGGTGGGATGCACCTGTAGTCCCAGCTACTCAGGAGGCAGAGGCAGGGGGATGCCTTGAGCTCAGGAGTTTGAGGTTACAGTGAGCTACGATGACACCACTGCACTCTAGCCAGGGTGAAAGAGACTCTGCCTCAAGGAAAAAAAAAATCTAGCCATATTTTTGTGCCCATTAACCATCCCCACTTTATCCCCCACAACCCGCTGCTACCCTTCCCAGCCTCTGGTAACTGTCAGTCTATTCTCTGTCTCCATGAGATAATTGTTTTTAATATTTAATGCCCACATCGGAGTGAGAACATTTGAGATTTGTCTTTCTGTGCTTGGTTTATCTCAACATACTGTCCTCCAGTTCCATCCATGTTGTTGCAAATGGCAGGATTTCATTCTTTTTTATGGCTGTACGTGTATATGTACTACAATTTGTTTATCTAGTCATCCTTTGATAAACACTTGGTTGATTCCAAATCCTGACTATTGAGAATAGTGCTGCAATAAACATGGGGGTACAGATATCTTTTTGATATACTGAATTCCCTTCTTTTGAATATATACCTAGCAGTGGGATTGCTGGGTCATATGGTAGTTCTATTTTTAGTTTTTTGAGGAATCTTCATACTGTACTCCACAGTGGTTGCACTAATTTACATTCCCACCAACAGTGCACAAAGGTTCCCCTCTACCATTAAGATATTAATATAACTTGGTTTATCACATATCAATCTATTCATTTAAATTGCAGATATCAGTACACTTACCTCTAAATACTTTGGCATATGTATCATTGACTACAGTTTGTTTATGGTTTATATTGGTGTAAAATGTATACACAATGTTGTATACAAATCTTAAGTGTACCTTTGCTGATTTTGACAAATGCATACATCTATATAATCCAATATTGTACCAGTGTCATTTGTAACTAATCTTTCACATTTATACATTATGAAAACAGTAATTTTGGATTTTTCAGATTCATAATACACTTTGAAAGAAAGCTTCAATAAGGATTGCTGAATTCTTTTTTTTTTTTGAGACAGAGTCTCACTCTGTTGCCCGGGCTAGAGTGAGTGCCGTGGTGTCAGCCTAGCTCACAGCAACCTCACACTCCTGGACTCAAGCAATCCTACTGCCTCAGCCTCCCAAGTAGCTGGGACTACAGGCATGCGCCACCATGCCCGGCTAATTTTTTTTTCTATATATTTTTAGTTGTCCAATTAATTTCTTTCTATTTTTAGTAGAAACGGGGTCTTGCTCTTGCTCTTGCTCTTGCTCAGGCTGGTTTCGAACTCCTGAGCTCAAACAATCCGCCCGCCTCGGCCTCCCGGAGAGCTAGGATTACAGACGTGAGCCCAGGACTGCTAAATTCTTATATAAACATTTTTGTAAAATGTATGTTTTTATTTATGCTTGAAAAAATAGCCTAAACTATTGTCTAGTTTAACTCAGCTAAGACTCTGGAACACAGTTGTATTAATAGCCCTCCAAAGAAAAGAAGGTTGATATAGGAATAGAATAGATAAAGTTGAAAAGGCTTGGTGAGGTTGGATTATGTATAACCTTGGATTCCAGGCAGCAGAATTTGAATGACCTATTGTAGGTAATAGGAGTAATTGTACATCCTTGAGGAAGGGCCCCAGCAATAAAACGAAAGCAAATTTGAGAAGGATTAAGTTAGCATTCTCAATCTTCTTAGATCACAGCCCTAGGTAGGGTTGTTAAAGGCTAACAGAGTTTTGAAGCACCCCCAGAACAAGATGTGCTTTTTAATCTTCAGCCTAAATCAAGCTTTGTTAGTGCTGAAGGACCAGCTAGCTCAGCGGTTCAGCAGCGCTCAGCAGCATCCTCTCCTATGAAGTAAATGCAGAAGGAATACCCTGTGCTCACAAAAGCAGCTACCACCAACTTTGTTTTGCACCTGGGTTCCTGGTGAAAGTAGGTGTCAGCTGTAAAGAAGGTCCGAGTAATGGAAGGGAAATGATCTGGCAGTCTAAGGGTTAGTGGCATCTCAGGCAGGCCTTCAAAGGCTGCTACTACCTGGCCTCAGCCATTATTCTTACCACTGCCCTGGACCTTTTGTTCCAGGATCCACCTTTATTCACTATTCCCTGAAAGCTTGCTTTCCCAGTTCTCTCCACTAGCTCTATCTAATCCAAGTTAGACCTAGGAGTCAAGGCCCAGTGTGAGTCCCCTCCTCCTCTCCAAGTGTGTCCTGATTGCCCCAACCAGACAACATTTCACACTTCAGAATCTTTATAGTACATGCTTATTTCTCATCCACTCATGTACTTAGCAGACTTGTTCAGGAGCTGTTTCTATACACGTCTCTACTTTTCTACCTTCCTATTTGTACCACCAGAGTCTCCTGGAACTAGCATAAGTAGGTATACAATAAGAACTACTTAAGTGAATGGAATGAGAGATGTTGAAGGAAGAATCTGTGGAATTTGAGGCCTAACTAGTTACAGGGCTTGAAGGAGAGAGGGGACTCTAAGTTGAACCCAGGGTTTTGAGCCTGAGGATGAGGAAAAAAAAGAAGTACTTTGTCCAAAAATGGAGGTTGGGAAGGGAGCTGAGTTTGGAGAGACTGATTTTAAGACGTGTTGAATTTGCAGGTGATAGATACAGGTGTTTGTTTTTTTTTTTCTTTTAGTTACTTGCATTTTCCTTCATTTCAGTCTTTATTGTATTTTTCCACATTTGTGATTCCCTGAGAAGACCACTATTCCTGAAACCAAAATATTGTTAAAGAACAGTAAGACCAGGCATGGTGGCTCATGCCTCTAATCCCAGCACTTTGGGAGGCTGAGGTGGGAGGATCACTAGAGGCCAGGAGTTCAAAACCAGCCCGAGCAACATGGCGAGACCCCATCTCCACAAAAAATAGAGACATTAGCTGAGTCTGTAGTCCCAGCTACTTGGGAGGCGGAGGTGTAAGGATCGCTTGAGCCAGGAGTTCAAAGCTGCAGTGTCCAACATAGCTAGACTCTTGGCGGGGAAAATAATGAACAAGCATGAGTGCCTATTTTGAGTCAGGGACTATGCTAGGTGCTGGGGATACAACAATAA
>CAUYSK010085216.1:0-17030 GCA_963575035.1 Avahi laniger | reverse complement strand
CCTTTACATTAAACTTCATTCTCAGATCACTCTGAATTTGCTTTATTTGTCAATGTTTAACAACAGCCCACGGACGGCCAGGCATGGTGGTTCACGCCTGTAATCCTAGCACTCTGAGAGGCCCAGGCGGGTGGATCGTTTGAGCCCTGGTGTCTGAGGTTGCTGTGAGCTTGGCTTACGTCATGCCACTCTAGCCAGGGCAACACAGTGAGAATATGTCTAAAAAAAAAAAAAAAAAAACAGACAAATACCTAAAATACATTTTATCTTAAGTATATCAATGATGGCTTTTTTTTTTTTCATTTCAGCATATTATAGGGGTACAGATGTTTAGGTTATGTATGTTGCCCTTGCCTCCCTCCTCCCCTCCTAAGTCCGAGTTTCAAATATCTCCATCCTTCGGGTGGTGCGCATTGTACTCTTTGTGTATGCATATACCCGTCCCCTCCACCCTCCTCCCCCCGAATGACGGCTTTTAAACAAGCTTAGTGCTGAGGTTAGAAAAATAAACATTGCTCTCTTCACTTCAGTAACTCACAAATTATTGATTATACCTCTAGAGAAGCAATAATATGAATAATCAAAAAAAATTACCTAAAATATCTATATTTAGCTTTCAACTATTATCATATTTAAATAGTCCAGTATTCACAGCCTTTCTTCAGCTACATTCACCTGGTCCCTCTCAAGAAGATCTGTATTCTTGTTTAAATTTCCTTGTCCCTTGGGCTTCTGTGCAAATCTTCTCTCTCTACCCACATATTTTCTAAAAATAATTTAAATTTATCATGTAACTCTTTCATACTAATATATACTTCCATTTTTAGAACTGTTCCCCTCACAAGAAATTAGAAGTTTATGTCTATATAAAACAAACTAAAACTGACCTTGAATGTAAACTAGCCCTAGCACAAAGGCAGGCATACATCTATAGGTACTTAAGAAATATCAAGAAAATGAATTAACAAGTTAACTGCTTTAGCCTACAGTCTGTTCCCCATCCACCAAGGGAAAGACTTCTCATTTTCTTTCCTTAGAACTCCCTTAGGGCTAAATCTTCCATTTCTCTCCTATCCCTTCACCTCAAGACTGAGGGACTCAGTCTTTGCTATACCTTCTTCCTCTATCCCAGGTCTGCAATCATACTGTAACCTAAGTAGGCAATTCAACCTTTATGACCACGAGAGATTCTGTCTCCCCAAGCTCATTAATACTTTGGATACACACACCTCTGGCAGGTAGAAGAGAAAGGAACTAGAAGAAAATTGATTAGTTGGGAGCACAGGGATGCAGATTAAAGAAATTTAATCCTAGAATAGTTTGATGGATTAGAGTTTGTGAGTGTATGTGTATATATTATCTGAGAGTCTGAGGTTAGGGGAATAACTAAATTGTATATTCTATTACATTGGCAGTGGCTAGAAACTAAAGAAAGTGAACAAAGAACTAAAAATTTAATCCTAATTTTATCTAATTAACCATACAACATGCCCATCATTAAATGTTAGGTTCATTTAACGTTAACTTTCATTAGATAACATCAAGCACTATTTGTACCCTTAATTCTCAGGTTTTGTTAATTATACAGAAAGGCAGTTAACTGATATTGTTTTTTAATTTTAAAGAAAACACTACTCATATTAACTCAAATACGGGGACAATAACAATAGCAGCTAACAACTGCATAGCACCTGCGTGCCAGGACTATGCTAAGTGCTCTTCAGAGCATAACTCTTTTAATCTTCACAACAACCCTATGAGATAGGTACTATTATTATCCCTCTTTACAGATTTGAAAGAAGTTAAGCAACTTGCCTAAAGTTACACAGCTAACAAATGATAGAACTGTGATTCGAACTTAAGACAATCCAGCTGGAGAGCCTGTCCTCTTAACCATTAGGCCACATTTACTATTTTATGATAAATAACTTGTTCTCTACTTTTAGTGTTACCAACAAGGTCTCAAATACAGTGAATATTTTACACAAGTTTATTAATAGGATTAAGAAAGTCAAATGGCTTGCCAAGGGAAGCTGCATAACAATTCCTTTCATGATCATTGTGAAGAATCACAAATATTTATCTGAATGCTACAAGGGGGACTGGAGTGGAAGAAAAATGGAAATATGTATTTCACTGGGTCTAAGATGTCACTGATTATTGAAAATATATCACTATTCTATGTACTGAGAAAGCAAACTTCGCCGAACTATAATACGCTATCATTTCTAAATACACCAGGATATAAAATGTAAACAAAAATATAACTAAGTCAATGAACTACAGTCACTTACCTAGGACACCTTCAATATACGGTTGCCTAACATTAATAGATGAGACTATGTAAAAGAAAATTAGCATTTCTTGAAATCTGCTACATCTTTCTGGGAATCTGTGTATTTGGAAGAAATAAAGGACTTAAGAACTGCCTAAGATTGAGGTCTAAATTGTAATAGAAAACTTCAAGACAGTAAGAGAAATCTGTTTACCAAATATATGCCTAGATTAGGGCATATGTATTTATTTGCTATTGCTGACACAACACAGCAAAATACCACAAACTGGGTAGGTTAAAGAACTCAGATTTATTTTCTCACAGTTCTGGAGGCTAGAAGTCCACGATCAATGGTGCTAGCAGGTTTGATTTCTCCTTAGGCCTCTCTCCTAGCCTTACTGATCCTCATCTGGCCTTTTCTTTGTGTACATGCATCCCTGGGTATAGGAGCGTGCATGTGCGGGTGTGTGTCCCACCGCTTCCACTCTTTATAAGGACACCAATCATACTGGATTAGGGTCCCACTCTCACAACCTCATCTAACTTTAATTAACTATTTAAAGGCCGTATCTCCAAATCTCCAAATACAGTCATTACTGGTGTTAGGGCTTCAACATACGAATCTGGGAGATAAAATTTAGTCTATAACATGTAACAGCTGATCTTATTGGAATCAAATACAAAACATCTAGAATATGGAACACAAAACATCATATCTGTTATAGCAAGCTACTGTTGAGGTAATAGTATTCAATACAAACTCATTTCCACATTAGAATCAACAACTCAAAAATAACACAAAACAGACCAGCTCTTCATTCGAGACTAAAATAAATCATCATATAGGATTTTTGAATATTGTTTAAGGCTCAAGAAAGTATCCTTATTTTTGGTTCTTGTTACATTCTTATACTAGAATCAATTTACATTTTGTATTACACAAAGGCAAATCTTGCTTTCAGGCACTTTTTGCATACTATTGTCTATATTACTTAAGAATAAAAGTCACTGTTTATCTTTGACTCACCAGCACCTTGCAAAGTGCCTGGAATATAGTAGCTGCTCAATAAATGTCAGAGGGGGAAAGGAAAGAGGGAAGGAGAGAGAAGGGGAGGGAAAGAAGATGGAAGGAAGTTAGGTATTTATCAATTCGGGGTACAGCACTCTTAATTCTTACCTGCTTTAGTTTGGTACCCTGCAGATTATGTGAACCAAAATACTTAACATTCAAAGAAAGAGTGAAAATATACATAACAAATTTAAGGAATAATACAAACTTCAATTGGTTCTTGGCTTCATGGCACAGCTCATAAAAGTATAACAGAAAGCAAGAAAATCTCAACAAAATGTCCAGCTCCCTCAAATGAGTATTTAAATGCTATTTGAAAGCAGAAATACAATTTAAAAAACCTTTCAAAGCCTATATAATTGTCAGAAAGTCTACTAATACAGTTTTTAAAGCCAGCTAATTCTGATAGTTCAACAAGAAATTTTTACAAAATTTTATCGCTGGCCAGGCATAGTTTCTCATGCCTGCAATCCTAGCACTCTGAGAGACCAAGGTGGGAGGATCCCCTGAGGCCAGGAGTTCGAGACCAGCCTGAGCAAAAGCAAGACCCCATCTCTACAAAAGATAGAAAAACTAGCTGGGCATGGTCTCTACAAAAAATGGAAAAATTAGCCAGGCATAGTGGCCCATGCTTATAGTCCCAGCTACTTGGGAGGCTGAGGCAGGAAGATCACTTGAGCCCAGGACTTTGAGGTTGCTTTGAGCTATGATGACGCCATTGCACTCTAGCCAGGACGACAGAGGAAGACTCTGTCTCAAAAAAATAAAAATAAAAAAAAAAATTTTATACCCCCACCCCAAGAAGCTTCATAAAATATGGCAGTTACATATATAACTACTGTAAATCATAGATGTTCAGAAACCAACCACTAAGTAGTCAGCTCATTAAGGATTTCTTTATATTTGTGGCTCCAATCTACAAAAGAAAAAGTAGAAGCAGAGTAAGCTAGAGCTCCATGAAAAGAGATATTCTTAAATGGCTACCTTCTATTTTTCAACTGTCAAGGAATATCAGTATTTTACATAGTAAAAATAAAGCAGTACCTAAATGTTTGGTTAGAGTCCTAATCATATGAAAAATATTTCAACAGCACTGGACTAAGTAACAGCTACATGAACAAAAATGGATTATTTTCGGTCTACTATTTGATTTGTGCCCATGCTTCTCTATAAATTCACACAATTTAGAATGAAGTAAATGGTAAGACAAACACACTACTTTCTTTATTCAGATATGTCAAATCAAATATTAACATACAATAGTTATTTAGAAGGGAAAACATTCCTTCAATATAAATATGCTTACTATGTGGTTTCTCTTCTTTGTAACTGTAATTTAAGATTTACTTAAATTTCCAAAAATCTGATATCACTGGGTTTTAGTTTATTTTAAAAGGATCCAAAGTTCTTGATCTCATATGACAGAAGGACAGGACTTTTACAATAAGAACGACAGAAAACAAAATGTCTATAGAAAGTAAGTAAATTTTGTCTCAATTTTGACATTTATTGAAAAATGTTCTTCTACAGCATACTTTTCATAGCCTTTTGAAGAATGATAATACGGCTTTTCCATTACATAATTTATATCAAATTATATGCCTAACAATCACAACCGTGAAGTATTCATTTACATACCTTTTTTCAGAGTTCAGAACACGTTTACTGTTGACCAAATCACTGAAGTGCAAGATGTAAATAGGACACTAGATAAAAATTATATTTCTCAGGGCCGGGCACGGTGGCTCACGCCTGTAATCCTAGCTCTCTGGGAGGCCAAGGCGGGTGGATTGTTTGAGCTCAGGAGTTCGAGACCAGCCTGAGCAAGAGTCAGATGCCGTCTCTACCAAAAATAGAAAGAAATTATGTGGACAACTAAAAATATAAAGAAAAAATTATCCAGGCATGGTGGCGCATGCCTGTAGTCCCAGCTGCTCGGGAGGCTGAGGCAGTAGGATCGCTTGAGCCCAGGAGTGTGAGGTTGCTGTGAGCTAGGCTGACATCACGGCACTCACTCTAGCCAGGGAAACAGAGTTAGACTCTGTCTCAAAAAAAAAAAAAAAAAAAATTATATTTCTCCATACCCCAGTTGTTTTCCTATTCCCTTTATCAAATCACCAGTATTTAAATAGTACCTTGCTTCAGAAAATTTAAAAAACAAACAAATAAAAACTCTTACTTATATCAATGATTCCCTTAAAAAAAAAATCTGTGAACAAAGATAAGAAGTTTTATGTTTTTTAAATTTTGTTTGCAAAAATATTTTCAATTTAAAGACTAAAAATCCATGGTAAAGAAAAGACAACTTTACCTAAGGTCCAAACTGAAACTAGGATTTAAAATTTCCTCAGATTTCAAACAGATTTGAGTTTACATGTCCTAACCCTAATAATTCTGAAATAAGGATGATAGTTTCTGAACAGCACATCAAGAGTACAGTGAATTCATAGACAACTCAAAAGACAGTTTGAGGGAAACAAAGTAATTTTAGGTATCTGTGGAATACTACACAAATCACTAGCTCAGGATAGTTCAGTTTAAAAATTAGAGCCTGTTATATTCCTTTCCATGCTATCATATTTTTGCAGCACTGAGTCTGTAATTAAGAAACAAAAAAGAAAGAACCATGCTCCCTCCAACCCCCAAATCAATGTGGAATAGGAAATAAGGGTAGAGGTTTCAATCTGATTCCAAGGTTTAACAAGTTGCACGGTACCCAAGAGATGTACACATCCTATTAGAAATTTCGGCTACTTGAGAATGAAATAAAAATATTTCTTCAAACACTTCATATATATTATTTATTCAAATGGCTACTGAGTTGATAGAACATGAACACTCACATTGTTTAGACCTAATAAGTAAATGAAACTATTTGGTTATTTCTTTAGATCTAAGGGCATCATGAAAAAATTAACCCACTAAAAGTGTAGTGAACTGAGAAAGTTTGGGAACCTTTGGATCTGCACAGAAACTGAAATGCCACTGGGGCTATAACTAAACTTAGCTAAACATTAACTGACTACTTTGGCTTACAGTATGATCAAAAGGCTGTTGGAGTTTTGTAAGAGCTAATATACTCCATATACAAAAGTCCTCACATCTCTCAAAGAGCATTCTCCACCACTGCCATCTTTCCTTAATTGAAATCCCGGTCTGGCTTAATGAGTCCAGTTACTCTGCAGCTCTCTCCAGGGGAAAATGCTTCTCTGTCCTTATCTGGGCCTGCACAAACTCATCTTCCTTTTTCGATGCTTTTAGGAAAAACATCTAGTATTCTCATAATAAAACTCTTAAATTAGCACAGGTCTTGGTAACAACACACACTTTATCAACAGTAACATTATTAATATTATACAGAACTTTTTCAAAATACTTTCACAGCTAATAGTTCCAAATATAGTGTTTCATTGTATAATTTGAAGGCCCACTGAGCCAGCTCATTATGATCTGGTTATAACAAGTCAAGGAGGCAGTAGCTTTCAGTAGATCAAACTCAGGATTCCCAATTAAGAAGAAGTAGTTTCGTGTCAGATTGTTACTATATTCACATAATTTAGGCAAATCCCTCAATCTCCTCAATCCCAGTCTCTTGAACCATAAAGAGAGTCATTTTTATATATAACTACAAGTTGAGCATCCTTATCAAAAATGCTTGGAACCACAAGTGTTTCAGATTTCAGATTTAGAAATATCTGCATTATACTGACTGAGCAGCCCTAATCCGAAAATCCAAGATCAGTAATGCTCCAATGAGCATGTCCTTTGATCATCACATTAGCATTCCAAAAGTTTCACACTTTGGAGCATGTCAGATTTCAAACTTTCAGATTTGGGATACTCAGCCTATACAGTTTAGTGATGTTCAAAATGACATTACGCTTATTGAAGCTATTCATAAAATGTTACTTGTTACATGAACAACCTAATGGGTACCTCATTCTCTCAAATATTTATATAAAAGACACTGTGTTCGCTCATGGGGATAGAGTAGTAAGACAGAAATAATTCCCTTCTCATGAAACTTAAGATTCCAATGAGTGAAATAATATATTAATCTCAGCTCCTTTCCACTAAAATGACAATGATGAGATTTTTAAAAGATTTAATTAGCACATAATGACAAAAAACCTGTAAGTAACAGAATGAAAGATGATCACTAAATTTTAGAATATAGAAAGCAGATGGACAATTACTGATTTAGCAGAGCTGAGATTTCAGAACACTGAAATCTATATGCCAACCAAAAAAGGGAAAAAAAATTATTCCAAGGAATTGGACAAAAGGCTTAGGAACTGGAAGTATCAGAAGACCCTAAAGGCAAGGGGAAAGGGTGGACAAAAGCTAAAGTAATGGTAAAAAGTCTATATAGGAAGAAATAAAGCTACTTCCTCAGCCAGGCAATTATTCCATCTCCATGTTAATGGCTTCTTCTCTGCAAATACTGAACAAAAGACATGCTTGACTCTGAGACATCAGTAATAATCAAGGGTAGAGGTGAGCAACAAATCATACAAGAAACAAGAAGTTATATATAAAATAGTGGCATTTCCAGTCCCCTATCCCATGGATCTCAAAACACTGAAATGAAAAAAGTATAATAAATATTCCCTGTATTTTTAGATTTATCAGATTTACTATGTATAGTAAATATTTATAATGGTTTCTGTCCACCAAAAAGCCATATTTTACCATCAAAGAAAAAGATTTACTATGTTCAAGTTTTATATAGAAAGAGAGAAAAAGGAGAAAGGGAATTATTTTCAGAGGCTAAATGATCATCCTGTCAGGGATGCTTTAAGCAATAATTAGAGGTAATTCAATAAAATTTTAGGTAGTACACAAAACAAAATGGTTATGTAGTTATTTTAATACACACTAGCAAAAACACAGCTAGGATATTTAATCTGTAATTTCACAGATATTGTTTAGCCAATAATAAAAATTTTAAAAATATTAATATTAACACAAGCATTTTGTAGAAATTGTAATAGTATGTGAGTGTCTAAACTTTGAGGCACACTACTGCAGAGACAATTACTAAATTAAGAGGTAAAGTTAAGGCCAGATAAACTATAATTTCTTCAAACTTCAAGGATTCCTCCTTCAAATGTGATTGTAGAAACTTTTTAAAATTTATACACTTTAGGAAACGTTTTTTGGATTTATACTGACATAATGTAGGTTTACCAAAGATACATTTTTTCAGGGGCATTTTCTCAAGACATTAAGTAAAATTAATTTTTTGAGCTATGATAATTTAAAGTTCTAAAAACAGTATAATAGACTAGATAAAGAAATAAGAAAGCACTTAGATAAGACAGAAAAGAGGATAACTAGCAGTTATATTGATAGAAACTACCATTTTTTGAGCTTCTACTACGTGCTAGGCAGAGTTAGACAATCAAAACAGGTAGTCTTTATACAAATCCCCCTTTTACAGATTAAAAATCTAAGACTCAAAATTAGGTAATTTACTGTGGTTCCAGTCATGGGGAAAGTAAAGTCAAAGGAGAAAAAAGTGTGACCTAAGGGTAAAAAAATCCTTTGATAACCAACTAAGTAGCATAATCAAATACCCAATAAATTTTCTATCATTCCTATAATTCCTGAACATCCTTATAAAATCCATAGAGTAAATAAATTGACTTAAGATTGGTAGGTAAACAGATGGCAAATAAATTAGATTTGGTACATTTAGCATTCCAAGGAGGTATAATGCCCAGAAAAAAAAAAAACCAAGATTTGATAGGACAGATTCATTATGATCATCTTATCCTAGCTGAGGAGTTAATTACATTGCTGGTTCAGTCAATGAAGATCACAGCAAAAAGAGTACTTAAAACTTTTTTTGTTTTTGAGACAGGGTCTTGCTCTAGTCTCCTGGGCTAGAGTGCACTGGTATTATCATAGCTCACTACAACCTCAAACTCCTGGAATAACTCCTGCCTCAGCCTCCCAAATAGCTGGGACTATAGGCGTGTATGACCACGACCAGCCAATTTTTCTATTTTTTTTGTAGAAACAAGGTCTCACTCTTGCCCAGGATAGTCTCAAACTCCTGGGCTCAAGAGATGCTCCTGCCTCCCAAAGTGCTAGGATTACTCTGAGCCACCATGCCCGGCCCTAAAAATTCTTAAACAACCACATTTCCACTTTTCAGTTAAACAATGATAGAAGTTATTGAGCAACCTAAAAACAGCCACCAAAAAAACCACACACAAAAAATTTGGCTATATGCTTTACACTTTCATGATTTGTGTCCTTAAAAAGTCAAAGGACGATTAAACAATTAAACTTAAATTCTCTTGTTTTCAGAAATCCTCCTATACTTGCATTATTATAAAAAGCAGTAATTTGAGAAACTAAAGGGAGACTCTACTATTCATGCTTTTAAAATGTGCTTTTAATTTCTCTGACTACTAAAAGCTATAATAATGTCACTTGGAAAACAGAAGGCTGAGTGAGCATCTGAGGGTAAAAGGAATGTTTTCACAGGCACAATTGGTAAATACCACTGGCTCTAACTGAACATTCTTCCTTAACTAGAAGCCAATCACAATTTAACTTTAAAAATCTCCTTGTTACATATTCACATAAAACTCAAGTGTTGAACTAATACTTTAAGAACCATCAACATCCATTTCTTTTACTGTGTTTCTGAGTTCATAAGGAGAACTCCGACTTAGTTGAACTAGTCAGCTAGTTCAGATGTTAATCTAGTATGGGTACTACAAAAGGCAAACTTTCATACTGCATGCTTTCACGTTGATTATACAACTTTCAATTTACAAATTACCATAAAAGTGCTTTATGAAAAGAATAACAACTTATGGAACCCAACATAAAACTTTAATGTCAAAGCAGTCTTCATTGTATTAAAGCACAGCAGTATGAATAAGACCAGGATAATGGGAAGTAATAATTCTATACAAATGCATCCTATAGTAATAAATCTGCAGTCAGTAAATCTACTTGGGTGCTGGAATAAATGACCTTGAACAGAAAGAACTAGGTAAATGGGAAATGCATAAGCATAACCACATGAAATATATTTAAATAATTTTAAACAAAGCAAAATATTATATTTCTGAAATTTAAAGTATTTTTCTTTCTTCACACTTAAATTTTTACTCTAAGTGACTAAATTAAAAAACACCATAAACATGAACAGACAATTCAGAAAATACAAATACCCAGTAAATACATGTAATAAATATGTACAATTTCCAAGAAAAGTAAATTATAACCAAAAGAGAGAGAACTCGTTCAAAAAATTGTGGAACGTAATTTGCATTTGAAGCTTTCCCTTACAAGCCTAAATCCTCGATCCCAGGTCTTAGTCGTCCATATCTTGGCTCAATCTCTCCAAATATAGCTGCCTCATCAGGTATTTCAGTTTAGATCTGGCCAGAGGATCAGGCTATTCTCATATCCAGGATGGGCCAGTAAAACAAACTTAACTGACAAGGAGAAAACCAAATAAGAAAAGGAAAGGAATAATTCCAACACTTAAGTCCCTTTGGTCCTTCCTATAGTGGATTTCTGAACCATTTGTAAGGCAGTAGAAGGTACTGACGCAATCAGTATTTACAATCCATTCCATACAAGGAAAGAAGAGGAAACAATCCAGTGTTCATCAACCTATCAATGAATGGATAAACAAATGTGTTATAAACATATGATGGAATATTATTCTGCTTCGGGAAGGAAGGAAATTCTGACACATGCTACATACAACAAGGATGAACTTTGAAAGACATTATGCTAAATGAATAAGCCAGTCACAAAAGGACAAATATTATATGGTTCCACTATGAAGTACCTAGAGTAGTCAAATTAACAAAGACAGAAAGTAGAATGGTGGTTGGAGTTGCAGGGGATGAAGAGTTATTATTTAATGAATATGGAGTTTCAGTTTGGTAAGACAAAGTTCTGGAGATGAATGGTAGTGATGGCTGCACAACAATGAAAATGTACTTAATGCCATTGAACTGCAAACTTAAAACTTTTAAAATGGTAAATTTTATATAGTGCATATTTTACCACATTTAAAAGAGGGGAAAAAAAGATGAAAGCAATGAAGCTTACAACTGCAAAGAACCTAAAAGGCTTTCAACAGCATTACTGGAATTTAAATATTAAATTTATGAAGTAATACAAAGATACTCACTGGTTAAATATATTTTGCAATATAGACTACAACCTGATGGATGTGAGGATTTGAGCTGATTAAAGAAAGGCTTTCAATATAAGTCAGTTTAAAGCTTTTATATGAAAAGCTTCAAATTTCTGATTCTGAAGGGTATGTCTATTCAAAAGCTCTCTGGAAAAAGTTCAATCATAAAATAAGATAAAAATATGAAGTATCATGCATTTATTTCATTTTCCAACCTCTATATTAACCTGCTCCTGAAACGCATTTACAAAGAATGCATATTCTGCAGCAAATCTTTTCATCAATCACCATGTGAAAATCTTTGGCAGGGACACTGTGAATTCCTGGGAGGATTTACATTAGTTTGTGAGGGACTGAAACCTGGCTTATAAGCAAAGAACTGGATTTAGGACTCAACAAAGAGTTTCTTTTCTGAACTAAAAATGTTCTATAAGTTTTCACATTTATGTTCTCCATCATTAGTAAAGGAATAAAATAATACAGAACTTCAATTAAAATCATCTATTGGTAGTTTTCCACATATTTCTTGTGTCAGTATTATCTGTCTACAACAACATACTATTTGAAATCACATTTCTACTTTTAGCAAGAAAAGACTAAATTAAATATTCCAGGAATCCTGTTTCAATTCATTTAAAAATTCTTAACTGGTCTATTTTTAAAGAACAGTTCTTTAAAAGAAAACAAAACAATTTTTAAAAATTGATGTAATTTCAGTCTCCTTAAATATTTTTCATTTGAATATTTTCAGTGCTTATTTTTAAAAAATTTGCCCCCCTCATTTTATTTTTATTTCAAATTCAAATTCTTGGTTTTCTTCAAAAATGTTAGACAAATTATTTTAATTGTAGACAATGGGAACCCATTTACTCCTACAAGTTTTAGTTTGGGCCTGAAAACTCAAACTCATTTAAGGCATTCTTATTTGTATTGCAGTAAATAGCAAAATAATCAAGCAGAACTATAAATAATACTACTGTATCTGAATGATATGAAATGTTCCCCTAATAGCCAAATTGTCAGATCAGCTTCATTTAAGTAGTGAAACATGTTAAAAAGGCTGCTGTAAACCTGAAAGAGCAAAATGAAAAGATTAATGAAAATGAATTGACGGTCCTTAAAAGATAGGAAAAAAACCAAAAGATTTTTGTCAAAATACTGGAAGAATATGACTCGGGGAAAGACCATCTTTATTGGCGCAACAGTGATTAGAATAACAGATGGCTACCCACAACATGGGTACTCACCACTCAATTAGCATAAATATGTTTAGATATACATGATTGCATTTAAAATTTATCTTAAGTACAAATACTATTCCACCAAAGCACCAGCAAAGTGAGGGGACAAGATATGGACTAGTCAAAACAATGAGTATAATGTGATCAAAAATAATAATAAGGCAATACATGTGATCTATGTGTGTGTATATAAAAAGATATATGTAAGTATATATAAATGTTTATTAATATATGAAGGGTTGTGCTTCTGTTAGGTAGACAGTGAGGGATTCCAGGTCTCCTAGGGACTATATTGGGACCAAGTATAATAAATTTTCTAACTAAATTTATTTCATCCTGTTTAGAAGCCATCAAGAGACAAATGGTCCTACATTCTCTGTCATCCCTGGCACCTACCTCCTCACCTACAACTACAACAATCTACCGAGACTATATCCTGAAGTCCCCTGGAGAGACCCCTGGAGAACCTACAAGAGGCCACCCTAATAGGAAATCATTGTCCCTTATTCAGCACGAAGCAGCCAGATGAGTCAGCATCCCTACCCAATGATTTGGGCCTCTAGAATAGAGAGTGGGGAATGTTAGGTAGATAGTGAGAGATTCCGGGTCTCCTAGGAACGAAAGTGGGTGCCGTTGTCCCCATCTTGGTCCCACCCCACTCTAATTCTCCATACCTGAGGGAGGAGGGAATACCCAATGAATCTGCCAATCAGAACTTAGCGCACCAGCTGCAAGAGAATACAGAGGACTCTCTAGTCCACGGGCCAAGCCACATGAGTACCATAAAGTCCGGAAATTGACCTATAACCCACATGCATAGTTAAGGCTCAGGTCATGTGACTCCCAACTTTCCAATTAAAGTGGTTCCATGGTGACTTCTGAACCACAAAGAAGGTCCCTATAGAGGCCCATTTTATAAAATAAGACACAGACCATAGCCAAGCTCTTTCCCTTTGCCCTTCCTTTTGCTTGCCCTGCTGCGACAACGGGTCTGGCCATCATCTGTGGTGTATGTACTGTGCTCTGTATATATCTTGCTCTTGCCCTATAATCCTATCTTTCTCTCCTCAATAAACCTCATTTTCGTGCTTGCCTAACTTTGGCATGTCTGGTCATTCTTCGACCATGGGCCCACCAAGAACTGATAATTTCAGACTAAAACCTAACATTTCCACATAACAAAGTTTTGCATCAATTCTAAGTCAATGGCTCAAAAGACATCTAGCTCTTTTGTTCCCTGTGCAAAAGCACTGTGCTACTCCTTCCCATAAATCAATCAACCAAAGCTCTAGGAAAGTTGGCTTCCCCTCTTAACAGAAAGCTGCTCATAAAGCCTAGTTCTGGTAGTTTTTTAACACCCCATGGGAGACAGAATTAGTTACCACTTGGGTACTGGGGATTGCCAACACTTAAATGCCTTTTTTCTGTTCAGTAACAATCAAGAAATCCTTTCACCTTGCTAAGGTGTCAGGTACAGCTGCTGTATTCTGTAGGAAAAGTTAAGGAAATATAAGTATGTACAAATTTGTTTGTTTTTATTAAAATCACTAGCATCTGTATTAGTTTTCTAATGCACTGCCTGCAAGCTGGTTAAAAATGCAATCTCAAGCCTTTAAACAAAATCTGCATTTTAACAAGAGCCTCAGGTGATTTGTATACACATGAAAGTCTGGGCATACTGGTCTAAAATGGCCACATCTGCCAACCTGACATCCCCAATTAGCCCCAGGCTTCATTACGTATCATCACTCTCTAAACATTTAAGCTTTAGCAGCTCAAAATCTAAATATGAACTGACACTTCCTCAAAATTCCAGAATAAAATGAGAAAGGATTTCAACTAAAGCATAGATTCTTATTCCTGGCTTTCCTTAGAATCCCCTAGGGAGCTTTACCAAAATATAAGTGCCCAGGACCTACAGCACAGGATTAAATTAAATACTGGGCATCAATTCCCTAGGTGATTTTAACATGTAGCTAAAAAAGATTAACAATAAACTACAGGATGGCTTCTCAAACTTTAAGGCACCCATGAATCACCTTGTGTATCTGTTAAAATGCAGGTTCTGATTCTGTAAGTCTGTATTGAGGCCTGAGATACTGCATTTCTGATATTCTGAAAAGGAGCAGCTCAGCCTCTGCCCTTGTAATCCAAGAATTCAGGTACAGGTTGTCAAAAACAAAGATTACAAGTTTTTGTTCTCAACTCGTCTTTACAGTCAAGTATGAATATGGTCTCCAATTCGGAACATTCACATATGTGTCACACTATTTTAGATAAATACAAAAATTAACACGACACATAGAGTTTAATATGTGAAAGATACAAATAAGCAATGAAAATAGAGTGCTGATACAGAATACCTATCTGATCCAGATCTGTGATGAAGAAAGATTTCACAAGTGACATCTAATAAAATAAGCACATTCAGGATGGAATTCCTTCAGGCAAAGGGTACTACATCTTAAGATCGGAAGGTGAAGGAAAGCGTATCATATATGAGGTACCCAAGTATTTCTAAGGTAAAGAATATGAAGGATAGACTATCTGAAAGGATAGACTATCTGAAAGGAAAGACTGAAGGGCAGAGTGAGCAAAGGCCCAAACAATGAAGAACCTTGTGAACCACCTTAAAAATTGTGGACATTTCCTAAGGACAACAGGAAAATTTTAAGAATAGCCTTGTGTTTTGAAAGCTAGCTCTAAGTGCAAGATGAAGAACAGATTTAACGCAGGTAAATTAATTAGGAGCTACTACAGTGATCCAAGTGATTAATATTGTTGGCCTGAATTAGTGTGGTAGTAATGAGGATAGGAGATAAATGAATGAATCTGAACAATATCTAGGAACTAAAATTGACAACATATGGTTAATGAATGCATGTGATACGGGGATGAGGCAGGGAAATAAGGAAGACACTCATGTCAATGACTTGGAAAAACTAGATAGACGGTGGTACTTCTCATAAGTTAGGAAAGAAAAACTTACAAAGTTTTAGAAAAAAGCAGAAATGTCCAACAGGCTTACAGGCACACAGGTCTCAAGCTTGAGAGGAAAATATGGGCTACAGATACAGATTAGTAAATACAATAATGACATTTCACTTCTGGGCAAATTGGAATAACAGGGACCAGATTTACCACCCTGTGGGAAATACAGCAAGAAAATAAATCAAATATATCAAATAATGGTTTTCAGACACAGAAAATGAGACAGCATACAACAATGATCCCTGACACACAGAAAACCAACGGGTGAGCTCTGAAATTAAGGCAGCACAATGAGGAAGAACCTGCGCAGAGCCCAGCAATCTCCCTGAATTGAAGAGATGATACTGGGAGTTCAGGAAGGCCAACGTAACTGGAGTTTGCAGGTCAGAATTCTGAAGAGGAAAAAACAGAAGAGATTTTTCTTTAGACTTAAGCTAAGTATTGACCAGCATATCATGCACATGAGGAAATACTCCAAGACTGGGGAGAGACCCCTCTGAAAAAATTAGGGGAAATAAACCTAAATAAAGCTGATACAGGCAACGTGAATGAATCTTAAAATAATTGTGCTTAGTGAAGACAGATAAAAAAAGAATACATCATTTATGATTGCATTTATCTCCAGAAAATGCAAAGTAATCTATGGTTGCCTTGGACTGAGGGAAAGGATTACAAAGGAGCCCAGGTAAACTTTTGTGGGGGATGGATTGTTCATCCAGTATATTGACTGTGATGATGGTTTCATGGGTATATACATGTGCCAAAATTTGTCTAACTGTACACTTCAAATAATGCAGTTTATTGCATGCCAATTATACCCCAATAAAATGAAAAACTATCACATACATACAGTAACTGAAGTTATGGGAATAGTTGAGATTGCTGAGAAATTCTATATAGAGCCTAAAGAGGGACTAGAATAAGATCATAATGAATATCAACATTTAAGGAAGTAATAAAACAAAGAGATTGCAAAGTAATGTCCAAAGAATTAGAGGAGAAACCTGAAGAATGTGGCATCACCGATGCCAAAAAAAAAAAAAAAAGTTTTCTCTCAAGGAAAGAAAATGAAAGAGAGAGCTACCATGTCAAATAAGATAAGGCCTAAAAAAAAGTTCAGCATAGGCCAGGCATGGTGGCTCACGCCTGTAATCCTAGCTCTCTGGGAGGCCGAGGTGGGCGGATTGTTTGAGCTCAAGAGTTCGAAACCAGCCTGAGCAAGAGCGAGACCCCGTCTCTACTAAAAATAGAAAGAAATTAATTGGACAATTAAAA
>CAUYSK010085214.1:0-25056 GCA_963575035.1 Avahi laniger | reverse complement strand
CCATGCCCAGCTAATTTTTTCTATATATTTTTAGTTGTCCGATTAATTTCTTTCTATTTTTAGTAGAGACGGGGTCTCGCTCTTGCTCAGGCTGGTTTCGAACTCCTGAGCTCAAACAATCTTCCCGCCTCGGCCTCCCAGAGTGCTAGGATTACAGGCGTGAGCCACCGCGCCCGGCTGCAAGTGTGTATTTTGAGCAAACACTCAAGAGGCACGGGTCAGAGTGGAGGAAGGGACCTCTGCAGGACCAAGCACAGGGCCACGTGGCTGGACTCCCAGGGCACTGGGCTTCACCACTGCACTGAGAGTAGCAGGCACAGCACGTGGCCAGCTCCAGGAAGGGTGGACTCGTGTGCACTCTCAGCAGTAGGATCCTTCCGGATACTGGACGGCAGCTCCTGCAGGGAAGGGGCATTCGGGTTTGCTGTGCCATCCCAAGGCACAGAACAGGCCTGGCACATGGAGTTGGTCAGTAAGCTCTGAAGGAATGAATGAAAGAACAAATGAATGACAAGTTTATGGCCCATCAAAGCAACAGGCTTCAGTGCTCCTCGACCAGGCTGGGGCAGGGTGGAGGAGAGGCTTTGGGGGGACACTGGGGCCCACAAGTCCCTGAGGTTGGGGTGCCCCCTGCCTCTCTGGAGAGTGGCCTCCCACCCTACTCCCCAGAAATTGTTGAGTGTTCCTACTTCCCTAGAGTCTACGAGAGCCTGGGGGTTCAGGAGTGGAAAGGAAAAACATCAAATGCTAGGCATTCCATCAAAACTATAGAAATACTCACTGAAAGAGAGGAGGGGGGAGGAGAAGCAGGAGCAGGGGAGGAGAGTGAGGGGAGCTGTGTACTGGACACTCAGCAGGGGCAGGACGCTGTGCTCAGAGCCTGGCCTGAGCGATCACGCTGAATTCCCTCCACAGCCCCACCAGGGGCTGCGCCTCTCACAGGTGAAGCGGCTGCTCTGCCTCACATGAGCAAATATATAGCAGAGCCAGCTCCAGGATCCAGGTCTCGCAAGGAAATCAGGGCTTGCCTCATGCAGAATTATCCGTTGGTGTTTTTTTAAAAACCACACACCTCCCACCCTGAAGAGGGTTAGCGACCCAGCCCAGCCATGCAGGCTAATTAGCTTGGTTTCCACGGCAGCAGATCTTAATTAAGACCACAAGGACCCTCCCACCCTGGCCAGGGCAGCCCTGGCGTGTTTGTGGGGCTTGAAGACAAAGAGCCCCTGCCCTGGGCAGTGCAGCCTCGGGGGCCCTGACTGGGGGTGGGAACACGTTCAGCTGCGCCAGGGTCCCTGGCACACCGATTCCAGCTTGGCAATGTCTCGCTGTGCATTTGCCCACGGAGATGGCCCCTGCCCCACTGTAGTAGGGAGGGAGGGGGACAAGGGAAGCCCAGAGCCAACGAACTCCCTCCCTCCAGGAAACCAGCAGTGGCTTGGGGCTGGGACTCTCAAGGGAACTTTGAGCAGTGCCAAGAGCATCTCTTTCATTTGTGCCAACCCAGCCTCTGCCCTTTGGGTGAGGGGAAGGATTCCAGAGAGGAAGCAGAGGTGGAGCCTCCGAGAGGGGCGGGGGAGAAGGGGGAACGCTGGACACCGTGAGCAGAGCAGCCTGTTGCATAGCAACTGCCGGCCTGTTCTGTGGGGCTGGACCAACGAGGATGTGGGCTGAAAAGGGGGCCACCTGCACTGAGGCCTCTGTGTCCCACCCCACATCCCCCAGACCCCTGGGGACAAGGCCAGGCTTGAGCCAGGGCAAAGGGTCATTCTGGAACCAAGAGTTAAAGCCAATCTGGGGAAATTCGGATCAATTCATCAAGTACCTCCTGTGTACAAGCCTGGACTTCTCTCTTCCCACAGATGGGGAAGGGACCAGCTACCAAGATGGTGCTGGCCACTCTCGGTCTAAACATCTGCGTGGCATTTCTCAGGCACCTCTGACCTCCTGCACACGTGGCTGCCTCCTCCTGATTTCAAATGTGGCCCTAGTGAAATGTCATCCCTGCTGCAAACTAACAGGGGGCCGAAGCCCACCGCCCACTCCACAAGCTCAGGCCCTCACAGCCACACCAAGTCTTCCCCGCCTCTATGAGACCTGCCTGTCAACTTTCCTCACACTCTTGCACCCTGAGGACCCTTCCCTGGCCCATCCTCCAAGTGCTCATCTCCACCCCATCCACACTTACCCACCCCACGAGTTTGCCCACCTGACTCATTCGGTTTCAAGAAGGCTGGAAGGACAGAAGCCCGTCCTGTATCAGCACACAGTCTGGAGCGTGGGAAGCACTTGGTAAACCTCACCCGCCAAGGCTCACTCGTGCCTCCGAGACCCAGTGCACAGCCCCAGCCGGCACATGGCTCCAACACACACGCCTGACTTCTCACCTCCCGGCTCAAAGCCAGCATGCCCAAGCCCGGGCTGGGTCACAGCCATGTCAGCCTCTTCATCCCTTTGAGGGCCATGTCTGACAACAGCAGACCAAAGTGAGCCTAGGGACAATGACTCGGAAAGTCACAAATGTACTTAGGTGGACCTAATCACGGAAGGCTTGCTGAAGGAGGAGGCAAAGGCTTGGGACTTCACTTTGTGGGCAAATATGAGAGGAGGTGAGGGTGAAAGTGAAGAACGGAAAGGAGGGGGCCTTGCAGTCAGCAGGAGAGGGTGAGACATCTCTGTGGGTGACCCAAAGGCAAGCTCCAGTACTTTGCCCAGGAACAGGCAGCGTGGGGGATTGTGGGGGGTTGTGGGGCAGCCAGCCCCACCCAGGGCAGCTCAGGCTGAAAAGTCTGAATGAGGAGAGGGGCGAAGAGCTGACAGGGCCTGCGTCCGGGGTGTGTGGGGACCCAACAAGCATCAGATGGTCTCCCTGGAGCGGGGAGTGGGAGCAGAAACAGATTTATTTAAAAAATCTTATCTGGAGGGTTTGCATTTCAATGGGCTCTGGATTTGCATATTTTAACAATAACCTCTGGTTCTCCTGTCTGGTCGGTGCTCACTGGCTGTCTCTCTAAACGATGATCGCCTCCGCTTCAATAAACCCTTCCTAATCCGAAGGTGCAACACGCCACTTTGCTGGAGGAGGGAGGATTAAAGGGCCTTTCTCTTTGGGCTGAAACGCGGCTGTCCGTCGTGGCGACCCACTTCTGGCCTCTGGGCATTCCTGCCGCAAGGACACTGCTGAGGCCCGAGGGAACAAGGACGGTCATGGGGCACAAGGGAGAATCCCCGCATGCGCTTGGTTAGCATTTCCTAAACACCTACTGTGCGCCAGGTGCCATGCTGTGTGTGCATCGGGAACTCCTCATAGAATGCAGACAAACATTAAACAAATAAAGCCACAGATCTGGGACCACAACGGTCCCGAACTGTGACAAGGTAATGAAGAAAAAAAAGGCGGGAGTGTGAAGGGTCCCCTGATGTAGATTGCAAGGGCAAGAGGGGAAACTGAGAGCTGAGGGAGGCTGATGAGTGAGCCAGGCGGGAAAAGGGGCAGGAGCCGCTGCACCCAGGGATCTGCCCCTCAGCCCCTAGGAGGGGTGCCACCAACTGGCCTGGCCAGGGTGGCCTCCGAATCTGCACCATGGTGTGGGGGTGTCCAGATGTCACTGTGATAACCGCTGGGGGCGTCCTTGAGTCAGAACTTCGTGATGACAGCGGACAGGATTCCTTGAATCGCTAACCCCTCTCTATGGAATGAACCATATGCGATTTATTAAGGAGATAATTAAAGCATTAATACATTTACAACAAGCTACAAATAATGTGCGCTGCCTCTGCAGTTCCCCTGCGATCCCGTCTCACTGGGGGGCTGTGGAAGCCCCCGGGGAAGGGCTCATTCTTTCCTTCAGCAGTTACTCAGAGCCTACTAAGCACAGCCCCTGGCATTCAACAGGGCACGTTACACAGACCCTGCCCTCCTGGGGCTTTAAACAAATAATTTCATCATTAATTAATTTGTTAATTACCATTTGCTTAGTGCCAGTGAAGGCACAGTTCAGACAGAGGACAGAGTTTCTGGAGAGTGACCAGCCCAACTTTGGCCCCCAGGACTCATTCCTGAGTTCTCTTCTCTGCCAGTATCGAGGTGGTTGTACCCTCGTCACCATCTTTTTATACCCAGGGCTGAAAATTCTGTCTGTCCTCTCTCCAAACTGCCCAAAGTTCATCCTAGAACTTTCTGTAGCTGGTGCCAACGCACAGACCTGCGCAAAGCTGAAAACGCTGGATGTGGAGTGTTGGTGGATGGAGATGGTGACCCAGCAAGACATCTCCAGGGAGCTTCATGGACGTGCCACCTGTGCGGTCACACAGGGCCCCCCATTCAGAGGGGTCTGCGTCCCACGCTTAGTGTGGTGCTCTGCCATCGCCATCTTGAAAGTCTTATCACTTTATCTTTGAACTTGTGTTTTGTAAGTGAAGTTTGAGGGATGAGGGAGCATGTGTCAGGGGCTTGGAGTCTCTGCTCGTGTAAAGTTCTGCCTTCCTCCTCCCGCCCGATCCACGAGCATCCAGGGCCCCACCTGCAATCACGGCTGTCCTCTGTACCAGCCAGCAGTGGCCTGGGCAGTGCCGTGGCATGTCTGCCCAGCCCCCAGAGGCCAGGTCTCAGCAGGGATGAGCCTCTTGCCCAGGTAGTCCACACCCCTGGCACAGAGTGTACAACACCCTTGAAGGTTGCCCGTCTGCGTGGGTTAGGGCAGAGGGCCCACAAGAAGAGGCGATGTCTGGCTGGCCTTCCAGGGCCTACCCTCGGCTGGGGCATGACACGTCGTTCCGTGGCCAGCGGGAAGGAGAACTCAGCCATCCTCGGGCCCAAGCTTCGCTCCAGGTTGCATGTGGGCTCCAGGGACCCCTGAGGGTCCCCATGACTGAAGGAGCAATCCCTTGGGACCTGCTCCCTTCCTGGGGGACCCTCCCTTCCAGCCTTCCTGAGTCTGACTTGCATTTCCAGCTCAAGGCACCCTCCAGGCGCAAATGACGAAATTGTGTAATTTTGGTGATTCTGCATAGGAGGCAAACACTCTGATATTTGCATTTAATACTGGCATTGCACAAAATAAAGATGAACTGTAACATCCATGCTAATAATTTAAAATTTATATTTTCCTTTATTTAAAATGACATCAAATAGTGAATAAAAAAATACCATGACAAGTTGAGAGACCATGGAAGAAAGAAGCTTTATATTTTAGGGTTTTTTTTTTTTTCTGCTCTTGGAACAAGGGGCCCTGCAAATCACGTCTGTCTTCCCGGAGCAGCGATACTGCCGGGTTGGAGCACAAACGGCCCAGGGGGCCGCAGCAAGCAGGGTCTGCTGTTGCACCGTTTCCACAGCCATCTTGTATGCTGGGGAGGGGCCGGAGGGCAGAGAGCGTAAAAGCTGTGTTCTCCGGGAGGATGAGATCTGGAGTTGCCTGAAAACAACAGGAGTGGAGGAGGAGGAGGAGCAGAGCCCCCTCGAGCGAGCGCCTCGACCAGGGGTGGCGGGGCAGGGGGTGGCGGGGGGAGAGCTGCCCTCTCAGTGAAGGCAGCAGGTTTGGGCAGGGTAGGAATCTGCCTGTCCACGCGTACCCCATGGCGTGGACAGAGGCGGGCCCCTCTGGTGAGCAGGTCGCTGGTTATCGCCAGGTGCTCACACGTCCCAAAAGGGGCCAGAAGGGACCCTCCACTCGGACGCTTGGACGCCCACTCTGGAATGACATCTGGGGGCGTGGCAGCCATCTGGAGAGCACTCTGGCCGTCCTATGGGCCACCACGGTAACCTGTGGGTGCCATCCCACCTGTCCTCCCCGCCCCCAGCGTCCGTCCAGGCCTTCCTAAGGCGTCTGTGGTCACAGATTGGAAAACAAGCGGAGGCTGATCTTTCTGAGCGCCTCCTAGGCAGCAGGCCCTGCCCTCATTCACTTGCTGCATCATCCCCTTGACTCCTAATCCCCACTCCCCCTGCCAAAGTGAATTCTTTTAAGATGTCTGAGATGTTGCACAGCACTCATCAAGTCCCCCCCCCCGACACACACACAGAAGTCAGTCCTGAGGTTGGCTTGGGGATCCCCGAGTAGGAGACCTGCTCTTGCTTGAGAAACAAGTCTATCTCTGTCTCTCTTTCTCTCTCTCTATACTCCGTCTCTGGCACACACATGTGCACACACATGACAGAGCGTGCAGTAGGACGGGTTCGTGTGTGGTAATCAGGGAAGCCTTGCTGGAGGAGGTGGGCTCCACACCTAGGCCTTGAAGGAAGAGTGGAATTTGGATGCAGTAAGGAGTGACTGGGAGGCTTTCCAGGTGGGGAGAAAGTTAACCCCATTATTTCTGGGACAGCACGGAACAGGCCATGCTGGGGGCCCTGTGTGAGACAGAAGGTGCCGACGGGGACGCAAGCCAGGGTCCAGGAGAGGCCTGTGATTCTGTGAGCAGTGAGGGACACCCCCGGAGCCTCCTCCAGCACTGCCTCCAGGCAGTGAGGAACAAGGGAGGCCCAGCCCTCAGGAAGGGGGTTGCAGCAGAAGAGGAAGCCAGGAGAGGACAGCCCCTTCCTTTGGTGGCAGAACACAGTTGGGTCCACAGGGCCCCTGCACAGGCTGGCCCTGCTCTGATGGGAATGCTCATCCCAGCCTCAGGGAGCCCCTAGTAAGGTAGGGGAGAGGAGGCACAGACAGGCAGGAAGGTGATGTGCACCGAGTGAGCACAGGTTGGACCAGGGGGACCAGGAAGGGAGCAGCTGGGACCAGTGGGGTTAATCGGGGCCATCTTCCTGGATGAGTGAGGGGCCCTGAACCCTGGTCCTGGGTGTTGGTGGGGGGCAGGCACCTGGGGGGTAGACTTGGCAGCACAAGGTAGGGGGAACGGAGTCAGGGAAGAGCCAGCCTGGATCGGCTGTCAGTCTGTCTGTCTGCCCACCAGCTCCAAGCCCTTTCTTCCACAGGGAGCCACGCTGGACAGGTGAAGCCTTTCGACCAGCTCAATCATCGTATTTATTCTAATTGTATCGTAATCGTCCCCAAGGAGCCTGGTTCAAATGAGCTTGACATTATTAAAATTTTAATGCCCAGTTTTCATAGCTGAATGAATATTTAAAGGGTATGTCCCAGCTTAAGTTATGATGATGAAGAAATTAATGGAATGTCTTGTTTAATGCATGGATATGTGTTGACGCAAAAATGGCAGCGGCTTGGTGGGGAGGGCGGCACAGCCGGAAAAGGAGGGGCCGGGGAAGGAGCCGCCGCCCACCCACCCTCTGCCGAGTGAGGAGCAGACACCGGCTATGGGCTGGGGCCACTTGCTGGCCTGAGGGGGGCCCAGCTGGAAGAGGAAACACAGTCCGCAGGGTTAGTGACAGCCCAGAGGACTGACCCCAGGAATCTGACCCAGGGAAGGCAGCCCTGGCTACTGATCCTGACAAGGCACCTGGAGGAGGACCTGGACTGAAGGCCACAGGGTCTCCACGGGGACTCGGATGACATCTCAGAAGGAGAATTGGCCAGGGCAGCTCCTGCACCCCAGGCCAGGTTGTCACCGGCCATGGGCCCAGTCCCTCCTAGGGGACTAGCACACTGGCTGAGGGAAGGGCTGGACAGAGGGGCAGGGACAGGGAAAGAAAAGGCCCTGAGGGGCCCTGGCCAGGGCCAAGGGAGCAAAGTCACAGAAAGGCAGGGAGAAGGCACCTGCCCCTCGGGTCCTACCCTCTGTCTCCTGGGTCCTCCCCCTCTCCTCCCCCTTCCCCGGAGCCCTCTGCTGTCCCTTCTTCCCCTTCCCCTCCCCCAAGCGCTGCCTTGTCCTCTCTCCGGTCTCTGCGTCCCGGCCTGGCCTCCTCTCCCAGACGGACTTGCTCTGTCCACTCCACGGTCCCCAGAGCAGAAGCAGGCTGGGCAAGGCCGGGCCAGGCCCCGGAGCAGGGGAGGATGGGCAGTCTCCCTTCAGGCGGGAGCCGGCTGTACGGGGCCTGCTACAGTCGAGAAATCTTCCTGACTGAGCCTGACACTTTATTTCTGCTGAGAATTAAGAAAGCGTAGGGCTGTATTTTATCTCCCCGTCTAGCCCAGCGCCTCTCTGACAGGCCCCGCAAAGGCCGTCTGGACGCTGACCACCCTCAGATTATAATAGGACATGAAAAATGACCCCAGGAGCCGATTCAGGTCTGCTCCACCAGTGTGTCTGGAGCGCCCCACGGGTGCCCAGCTGTGGCTGGGGGCAGGCGGGAGCTGGCGGAGGTCCCAGATCCCACCGTCAGGAGTCAGGAGGCCACAGTGCCAGTGGAGAGAAGCAGAGGGGCCCATGCATGGGCGAGCCCAGCACCAAGCTGGGGAGGGGTCCAGGCCCTGTCCAGGGCTGGCGTGGTCAGGGAGCACGGGCAGAGCACTGCAGCCACCCAGGTACCAAGGACAGGGGACAGTGGGCTGGCTGCCTGAGGGCGGCATGCCCCTAGGGTGGAAGGCTCCATGCACAGGGAGACTCCATTGGCCTCATTTAATTTGCCATGGAAAAGGGGACCTGTCACATCAGGAAAAGCTCTACACTAGCCCTGCCAGGCGCAGGACTCACCCCAGCTACTCTCAGACCCCACTAGAGAGACCCGGCCATGGAGCCCAGAAACGAGATGCCAGGAAGGAGAAAAGGAGTCTCCTCTCAGCAGTCCCTAAGGATGAGGGTCTGCCAAGGCCTGGTCTGGTCCCAGGAGTGGAGCCTCCTGCACGGCCTCCTTCCCTTCCGTGTCTCCACATATGTTCCCGCAGATGGTTTGGCTCCCACCCCTCTGCTGTTCCTTCCCAGCCAGACCCTCCTCCCATCCCTGCTGGGGAAGACTAACCCCCACACACCTGCCCCTGCCCCCCTCCCCTACTCACCCCTGCTTTGAGCCTTGCTGGGCCACTCCCAAGCCCACCTTGCCTGGTTTCCAGGTCCTCCTGAATGCATAGGTAGGTGTCAGAAATCCTGGTTTCATCTTGATGTCACCATTTACCCCCGGTGACCCCAAGCTAGTTTCTTAACCTCTCTGAAACTCCACTTCCTTGCCTGAAGTTAATCTATTTGCATATATCATGAAAGAAGTTATGATAATCTAGCCATATAATAATGTAGCAGCCATTAGTGTTCCTGAGAGTGTTGAGTATCCTTTGAGAGGCCTGGGCAGCCTGAACCCGCGTCCAGCAAGTCACTCCCAGCCTTAGGTGTACCTTCTCTATGGGAAAGGGGTGCCCTTCCCACTGGGGTACACTAGCCAGGCTTCATGGACTAGGGGGCTCATTCATTGGCTAGGGCTGCTTAGCAAATACCACAGACTGGGTGGCCTAAAAAGCCAGAATATATTTCTCACTGTTCTGGAGGTTGGAGGTCCGAGGTCGAGGTGTGGGCAGGGCTGTTTTCTGGTGAGGTTCTCTTCACAGCTTGAAGACGGCCCCTGGCTCACTATGTCCTCACATGGCCTTTTCTCTGTGCACATCCCTGGGGACCCTTCCTCTTCTTATAAGGACACCAGTCTTGTGGGGTTAGAGTCCGACCCTTACAACTTCATTTAACTTTAAGTACCTCCTTAAAGGACCTATTTGCAAATATAGTCACATGGTGGGGGGGGTTAGGGCTTCACCATGTGAGTTTTGGGGGCACACTTCAGTCCACTACAGGGGCCCGTGGACTGGCCTCAAAGAATGAACACAATGTAAGGGAGGAAGGCTGGGGTTGTGGGCGGTGGGCGGGGGAGCTTGCAGGCCGGGGGACAGGCCTGGGGGAGGAAGGTCGGGGGTGTGGGGTAGGAGTGGCGCCAGAGGCGCTGGGGCCAGACTCGGGGGGTCGGGCAGAAGAGGAGGTACTCGCAGTGATGGCCCAAACTCCCTTACCAGATAGACATCTTCACCTGCTTCCTCCATGGGCCTGCTCCTCCCCGAACAGCCAGGGTCACACAAGATAACGTGTGCAGAGCCCGACGGCCGCTGCCGTGGCAGCACTGTGCCTGCCCACCGCTGGATCCCAGCTCTGCCGCTCCTCCGAGCTCACGTTTTCTCATCGAAAAGATGGAGATAATAATCCCTACCTCAGAGAATTGTAAAATTATATAAGCAAGAAAGCTGTAGAAACCTGTCCAAGAGAATACCAGCCCTTGGACCTTCCTGGGGTAGGAGAATACTGCAGGTTTGGGGGACGGCAGGAGGACGGGATCTTCCAGGAGGACAGGGCAGCCGGAAAGGGTGGGCTGCCGAGTCCCAAAGCACTGGGGCTCCTGGATCCCTCTCTCAGAGCGGATGCCTCGTGGCAAGCCAGGAACGTCACTGGGTGCCTCCTCCTCCTCCTCCTGCGACCAGAGTTTGCCAGAGCTCACACACAAAGCACATTTCTCTCCCTCCATCCATCAGGGTGTCAAGTGGGGGCCTGGGGGCGAACGATGGCACCCTGCCCCTCAGTGCACTGGCCCAGCGTCCTGCCTGCGCCTCCTTCCTGTCTGCCTCGTCGTCCTGCCTCCCGTCTCTGTCCTTCCTTGCCCTGCCCTTCCTCTGGCCTCGTCTTCGCCCTGCTGAGTCATGGGCACCCACATTCCCCCACCCAGTTGTCTTGACGCAGCCAAGCTCACTTCGAATCCTAGACCGGAAAGCAGGAGGAAGTGTGTGACCGGCTGGCCAGCCCCTGCACGAGAGGGAATTGGCAAGGAAAAGTCTCCAGGCGCAGGACAGTGGTGTAGAAATAGCTCAGGCAGACCCGGGTCCCAGCCTCGTCTGCCAGGGTTGGCCGTGGGAAGGGCACGGGGTTCTCCTTGCCTCGGCCTCTCTGTGTCTGCAATGGGGGTGTCAGTACCTCCCCACCTACCTCTCAGGTCCTGAGCTCCTGAAGGAAAGGCAAACTCAGTAAGGGACCAGGGCGGTGCGTGCCAGGCAGAAGCACTGGCAGAGACACAGTCCATTTCCATTCATGTAATCCCTATCAGTTTTACTGTTTAAAATACTGTGGGACCTCAGAGCTGGAGAACCCGCCTGGCACCTCTGGACATGGGCTAAAGCTCAGCCGCCGAGCCCAGATGCTCGGAGTGCAGAGACCCCTAGTGGCCTGAACAGGCCATTGACACGGATCCCAGGAGAGGCCCTGCCTGCCCTCATGTCCTCTTGGTGCTCAGACACCACAGGAGCAGCTGTGCCCACTCCGCGCACACCCAGAGAGGACAGCCCTGGCTGCACTCAGGAGCCCCAGCCCTGAGCTCTGCTCCAGCTGAGGAGCTGGGTGGCCCAAGCCTCAGCCACCACTGACCCACAGGCCACGTTTGCAAGACGGCGCAGGGTGGGGTGACAACTTAGTGCCGTGCCCTGGCCTTCAGGGGTCCGTCTGCAGCCAGAGACCAGATGTCTTGCATGAACCAGAGCTGAGTCAAATGTGCACTTTGGGGACACTGGGCCTCTTGGGCCATAGAGGAGCAGGGCAGGAATTTCTGTGAACCTCAGATTCTGATATCACAGGCTAGCAAGAGATGCTCAAAGTGGGCAGAAGAGGCACCTCAGGGTCTCCAATTCAGAGACACCCCCTGAAAGGATGGAGCCCTGGGCTGTGAGTGGAGGGGGCTTGGCAGGGCTCTGCGTGTGCAGACGTGTGTGCGGGTATCTGCGTGTGTGCATGGCGAGTGGGCATGGCCTGGTGCACAGCGCGTCTGCCCGCTTCCCCCAGGCCTGTTCTAATGCTATCGCCTCTGCTCTGTTGCAGATGAACCGGCCGATCCAGGTGAAGCCTGCGGACAGCGAGAGCCGAGGAGGTAGTAGCTGCCTGCGCCAGCCCCCTTCACGTGAGGGCCCACTTGTCTCTGCCCCCACCTCCCCTTCCCTCCTGTTCCCCACGCAGTGATGCAGCGACTCCCTTCCTCCTCCTCCTGCCCCACTGGGGACCTCGTGGCTGGGGTTGGGAACAGGGCTCTGAGTGACTGGCGTGCAGAGAATGGAGGGAAGATTGTGGTTGGGGTCTGCCAGATGGCGGGGTTTGCGCCTTTCTGAGCAAACAAACAGCATGTCCTGGGGCATTCTTCTGCCCTCTTTAGGACACCCAAAAGGGTGTGCCTACCTCCGTGTCGTCCAGGAAAACCCCACTGTATCAGGGCTTGAGCAGTTGAAAAGGAGGTAGGAAATGGCTGCAGCCGTGCCTTAGGAGGATTCAAGCCACGGGGGGCAAATCTGAGAGGGCTACCAGTGGGGACACACAAGGCCAGCCCTGAGGCAGAGATCCTGAAGCTAGATACAAGCAGGCAGGGAGACGTCCAGAAGGGGACAGAGGAGAAGGACACAGCCTCACCCTCAGATGCTCACCCCAGAGCCTGGAGCCCGCTGGAGCCTGGCATGACGTGGCTGAGCACACTGGGGAGAGCCTGGGTAAGGAGCTGCCTCACCTTGAAGCCCAGCCCGAGAAGGACAAGGCAGGTGGCCGGCCAGTGGCAGCTCTGTCCCCAGGTGACAGTCACTCTCCCGGTGCAGTGTGCCTTGATGGCTATACTACCCACTCCTACCTCAGCCCCAGGGTAACCTCAGCCCACCCTGGGCATAGCCTTGTCCTAGACTCCTCTAGTGGGGATCCAAACACGCTGCAATGTTAAAAGAAAATAAAGAGAGAAGAGATGGCAAAAAAAAGTACCTCCAGCATCAAAGGTCAGGCCTCCACCACCCAGGCACTGCCTCCTGCAGTGAACAGAGCCCTGATACGCAGCCTGCCCCACCTTGCCTATGGGAGAGAGCCCTGCTGAGTGAAAACAATTCGAAGCCCCTGCTAGCTGCCCCCTTCCTGGCCCCTCCTCGGGGAGGAGGGCATCGTCCTTCCTGAGCACCTAGGCACCTCCCACTGGCCCTCAACCCGCTGGGCTCTGCCCACTCTCTGCCCTGAACTGTACTGTCAGCCCCTGTGCCCTGCAGGTGGCCAAACTGAGGCCCTGAACAGGTCAAGGACCCCTGAGGGGAGGCTCTGCCCTCTCCACAGTGAGAAGTCCACCCTAAGTACACACGGAGACTGGGCCAGGCCATGAGCAGAGCAACCACGCATAAGAAGGGCACCCCTGGGGGACAGAGGGGAAGGTGGCTTCCTGCCTCCAGCCTCCTCCCGCCCTTCCTCCCCCAGAACGAGGGACCGCCTGGGGAGGGTTTAGAAAAATCCCAGAGGCCACCGGGAGGAGTGTAAGGAATTGGGGACTTTCCTGCCCTGAGAAGATGACATTGGGCACAGCCTCCAAGGTGCTCCCCCACTCTACCCTCCCCCCAGGCAGGGCTGATGGGTCCAGCAAGAAGGCCCAGGTAGCAGGATGGGACAGGTTTGCCACAGCTGTCCTTGGCCTCCTGGACAGGAGCTGCCCCCACCCTCGGCTCCGACGGAGGTTTCCATGTCTGCCACCCTGCCCAGGCTCAGGGCCCTGTGTCCCGTGGCTTTCCAGCCCTTTAGCTCAGCCAGGACTGAGAACTTTCTCTCTCTCTCACCTTCCTTCCCCCCAGGAAGTCTACCTGGAAATTAAGGACAAAAAGTGAAAGAGGAAAAAGCTACTTGCAAATTTGGAAAGCCAATTGTCTGGAGAGAACCTCAGTGTGGCCACGCGTGACTTGCTTGCCCCTGGGACCTGGGCCCCTCCAGTCAGGTGCTGCCCTCTGTGCCCTAGCAGGGCGCTGCCCCGGGCACCAGGCCACTGGGGCTCAGCCCCTCACCCTCCAGGGCTTGGTCCTGAGGACTCCGGTAGTCAAGGTCCAGTCGAGGATGAAGAGTAAAGATGGTTTAGGCCTGAGGGGCCCGAGTGAGCAGAGCCCACGTGGCTCATGCCACCTGCCCCTTCCCCTCCCTGACGGTGAGACAAGCACTGTCCTCACTCGGCCTCTCCAGTGCTCATGAGGACCACCCAGAGCGAGGGGCCCCTCCAGGAAACTGTCTCCAGGGCCAGGGCCCAGGTCCCCCAGGCATGCAGTGACTCACCTGCAGCTGCCTTTTCGGGTAGCACAGCCAGGAGGCCGCGGCAGTGGAAACTGTCCCGGACAGGCAGGTAGCTCAGGGTAGGTGCTGCCAGCAGTCCCAGAGAGGGGATCCTTTAGTCCAGGGCGACCAGAGGCCTCAGAGGAGGTGGCACTTGAGGAGGTGGCACTCGGCCTTAAAGGAAGCAGATTCCACACCTGGTGAAAAAGCAGGGGTGGCATGAACAAGGCCCCACTGAGCCAGGCTCCTGAGGGGGCAGGAGGTGCCCTGAGTCCAGCCAGCTTTCTGCAGAGCAGAGTGGGTGCCAGGAATGCCCTCTGCCCAGGGAGGCCTCGGCCAGCTCCAACTCCAACCTTTTCTCCTTTACCTGGCCCGGGAGGCGAGAGCTCTCTGACTCCAAGTTGCTAACCTCATCTCCTTTGTCCTATATATCTCCTGCGGCTGACACTTGCCCCAAACCAGATTAATCAGCTCTTTTATCCTTCCCGCAGTAGCAGGGGGGTGGGGGGCAGAGAGCCAGCCCTAAACATCTATCTATTAATTGCATATTCAATATTAAACAGCGAGATGGTCCTGAGTCAGCACCGTCACCAAGCTATTTTTTTTTTAAAAAAAGAAAGTTAGTTTAAAATAATTTAATAGCCATTAAATACTCCTTCTAGGGGGTAGGGGGAGAAGGGAGCATTAAAATGATGAAAGAAATGGGGGATAGGAGAAGGGACCCGGGAGAAGGGATGAGGAGGGACGGGGAGGGGTGTGAAGGGGAGTGGGTGGGAGGAGGGAAGGGGCACAGCTGGAGGAGGAGAGAGGTGGGAGGAGGGAAGGTGGGCCCAGCCCTGGCCAGGCTAGGAATCCCAGAGACCCTGAGGACATGGACATGTGTGGCCCTAGCGTCCCCAGCTGCCCTTGGGGTGTAGGTGTATACCCATGAGCAGCTCAAAGAGATGTCTTTTCTGCATAGGATTTGGGGACCTGCAGGGGCCTTGGCCCAGGGTGCCAGGAGGAAGGCCTCCCCTGTCTCGTTCACCACAAAGGAGGCTGCGGCCCACTGTACAGCCCATGCTTCTAGAAGCATCTCCTGGTCACATCAGCCCACATGCAGGAGGTGGGGAGGGGGCAAGGCTGTGCCCCAGAAAGAGTACAGGATGGCAGCTCTTGTTCTGGTCCAAGGTTCTAGTCCCATCTCTGGCCCAGGCACAGCCCCCTCTCCAGGCCGCCTGCTCCTCAGCTGCGGAGTGAGAGGGGTCATTATCCAGTGAGGCTGCTGTTTAAAAAGTGCTGACCGAGGGCTGAGATTTTATACAAATATGTTTAATCCATATTTATAACAACCCTGAGGACTTACAGGTACGAACCAAGACGCAGAGAGGCTAGGTAATTTGTTCCAGGACACACAGCCAGAAAGTAGCAAAGCCAGAATTCTAACTCCTGCCTGTCGGCCACCAAAACCTGAGCTATGAGCACTCCTCTGACTCCCTGGATGGTCTCTCAGACTCTGGGTGGCTCAGGAGCAGTGGGAAGACACCAATGGGCATTTGTGACACTTCTGGGCCATTCTCAACGTGGCCGAAGTGGGAGGAGAAAGGTCCCAGGTGAGGAAGTAGGGGCAGACTTCTCTCAGACCTACCTACCCATGAGCCATGAAACACTAGGGTCGGAGTGAGTCAGAGAAGAGAGAGTTCACCATGGCCTGGAGCAAGCAGGGAGGGCTTCCTGAAGGAGGTAGGAATTATATTAAGAGGTATGGACTTGGCAGGAGATAGTAGGGCACAACATGAAATTGGGGGCTTGAACACAAGGCCAAGGGGGTGGGTTTGTCTCCATCAGAAGCAAGAGCCACTGATCGTGGTGGGAGGTCACAGAGAGAAAGAGGACATTGAAGCTGCAATGTCCGCAGACAGGAAGAGAGGAAAGGGCCCTGCTACCACCACTAGGAGCCAGGGCGCCAGTTAGGCAGGGAAAGAAATCCAAAAGAGAGAGTCCCCCACACACACACTAGGAGCCATCCCTGTGCATGGGGACCCAGTTAACCCCATAAAGCACCCTGGAGCAAGTTGTGTTTAAACTCAGATTCACCCCCAAAATTAGCAAGCCAGTTCATTAACCCAGAGAGTGAGGCAGGCTGGGGATAGAGAAGAATCTGGTGGAGGGCGCGCCCCTCCCCACCTGCCCCGACCCTGGCAGCTGGCCATCTCAGAGGTGGTGCTACCTCCCGAGGGCAGGTACTACAGTGTCCTGTGCCTCCCGGCCGGCAGATACCCCCCACCCCAAGACTGGTTCATGCTCAGCTTCCGATTGGAGTCTACATAGGTGCCCACAGTGAGCTGCCCTGCCTCCCTGACCCCTCCCCTCCTCCCAGGTCTCAGACCAGGGGAGCGCTAAGGCCAGAAGAGAGGACAGCCTCTCCCACCAAGCTCCTGCAGCCAGGTTGTGGGGCTCGTTCACAGGGTCAGAGGTGGGTAGGACGAGGCTCTGACGGCTTGGCCTCAGGCAGTAGACTTGCTCAGGAAGCCCCTGGGCTGAACTGGGGAGTGTGCCCAGCCCCCTCAATGGGCCCAAGAGGGCCAGCGGCCAGAGAGGGGTCCTTAAGGAAGGGAGGAGTGGTGGAGACTGGGCCAGGTCTAGCAGACTCCAGCTGCGTGCTCTCTCCCCAGCCATCCTCAGAAACCACCCCCACCTCCTAGCAGTAACCGTCACACTTAGGTATAGCCAACGTGGGTGTCATCGGCGCTGTCTGGAGGAGCCCAGGGCGCTGTCACACACCTTCCTCACAGCGTGCTATACACACACGCGCTGACAAAGGCACCGCAGACGCGTGCTCCTAGGGAGGTGGGAAGTAAACGCCCTCCCCAGGGACACAGTGGCTGGGGGCAGGGCACAGACTGGGGCCAGCAGGTTTTACCTCATGGACAGGAAACGACAGAGAAAGCAGCAAGACGGCTGGCTAGGGAGCAAGGGACGAGTTGGATAAGCTAGAAATCAAGATGGCTGAGCAGGAGAGTCCTGGGAAGAGGGGACCCCGAGGGGCGTCCACATGCCTTTGGTCATCCGCCTCTTTGCCCCGCCGTGTTTCTGGGCCTGTCTCCGTCTCTGTCTGTCCTGTGAGTCCTCTTTGTCTCTTTCTGCCCATCGGCCACATGAGAAGCAAGTGGAAGCTGGGTCCAGCAGGGCCTGGGGGTAACAGGCCCAATTCTTGGCAGCACTGTCCCCAAAGGCACAGGCTCGGGAGAGCGCGGGTCTGGCATCGGGAGCACATCCAGAGAGACCACGGCAAGGTTGGAAACAGCCTCCTGCCACCATGGCCCTCTCCCCGGGCCCTGAAACTGGACACCACGCTTGCTCACAGGCACACACAGGTGGCTGTCTCTGTAGCAGAATCAGGCCCAGCTACATAGAGAAGCTGCCAAGTGAAGTCACCAGCTGACAGCAGACCTTTGGCTATGACTGGTGAGGCCCGAGCTGGGGACAGGCCCTGGCCACCAAGGGGCTTCCAAGTCCCTCCCTGGCCAATAGGGTGTGAGCCGCGAAGGGAGCTGCAGAGAGAAGCAGGGGGAGTCAGGTGGCCGAGGGCAGGGCTGAGCTTGCCGCGATGAACTCCTGCTGTCCCCCACTGGCTTCAGGGGACCCTGGGGAGCCACCCTGAGTGCCAGCCGTGAAGGGGGTCCTGGAGGGATAGTCGCAATGGCCGACTGTCTGCAGACCCCCCCGGAAGCTTCTGTGAGTGAAGGGACCCCCTGTCGTGTCCCTCCACCCTCCTCAAGTCCTGCCGAATTGATGGGGACTGCCCACCCCATCGCCCACCCATTTGGTCCCTCAGCCTGCGTCTCTAGACCTGGGAGCCCACGTTGTGTCCCTGTCCCCCGGCCTGTCTCTAGCGGGACCCAGGCAGGGTGTGGAGGGCATGGGAGGGTTGAAGGCAGGTGCGACCACCTGAGTCATCCCGAGGCAGGCGCTGGCCGAGCGGCTCAGCCATCAGCGTCCTGCTGCCCAGCACACCTAAGGCATCTGCAGGGCGTCCTCCGCCCTCGCGGCAGCAGCTCTGGTGTGGTGGCGGAGTCCCGCTGGGCCAGCTAATGAGGTTGGACACAGTGCCCGTGATGCGGCTCCCAGGCCCTCCCCGAGGCCACGTTCCCCACCATAAACCCACGGCTGATTCCGTCCTCCCGGCCCTTTCGCCATCTGTAGCCCTACCAGTTCCTGCGGCTTTTAAAATCCTATTAAATTCCTCATTACTCCTCCGAGCATTATTTTATTTCTAAACAGACAATGAACGTGTTGTCCACGAGGGCTTCAAGGGGCTGCTGGAGACCAGCTGGGGGTGTGGGCCCAGGTGGGGACAGCTGTGAGCTGCTGCCGTGGGCCTGGGCCTGGGAGATGGCTGCAGAGACCCGTGGCTTCGACAGCTGATCTCCCAATGCTGGATTCCTCATTTCCAGACTCTCCTGGCCACTCTGTCCCATACGCTAGAAAGGCAGTTTAGCAAGGGTTTAGATGACATGGTCGTGCAGGATGGTCCTATTTATGAAAATTCAGTATACAGAAGTGTCAATTTTCCAGGCTTAGGAAGCAACAAAAGGCTCTTTGGACAAAAGCTTGAGACAGACAGAAACCCTTCATGGCTCCACTGAGGAAGCCTTTGGACCAGGCGAGAGGGTTGCAGAGACACCCCCAGGGCCACAGCGCATTGAAGATTAGGCTGAAATGACACTGAGTCAATAAGGAACAAAGAGCCCACTTCTGGGTCTGGCATATCCTGATCTCTAATTTGGGGCTGCCCGGGAGACCCCAGGATGAGCAGAGGTAGCCCCATCCCAGCTCAGAGGCTGCAAGGTGACCACTGACCGAGGCCCCAAAGCAGCTACCTGAAGGAGTCTACACCCCAGAACAGAAAATACTCCACCCTCTCCTGCGCCTGCTCTTTCGGCAAGCTGGGCCGTGTGCAGGTTCCACTGTGGATATGTGAGTGTGTGCGTGTTGGAGGGTGCACTTCCTCATTCCCCCACCGCACCCAGGTCTCCTCGCCTCATTGGGGCGGTGCCAGCGCCATACCCCTTCCCCAGCTGTGTCCTTGCCCAGCGGCCCTGCGGGAGGCATCACAGTAAACCGGGGGACTTTTGGTGAGAGCACAGCTACCTGCCCTAGTGGCAAGGCCATGGCACCTCCTGGGCCTGGAGGGCCCCAGGAGCCGCTGTGACCACCCTACCCGACGCCATGCCTCTCACACAGCCCCTCCCATTTTTAAAAATTCTCAAGAAGCAAAGCGGCTCCGCTCTCTGCAGGGCTTGGCCCCCTGTTTTGTCGGCCTGTCCTGTCCTGACCCCACCCGAATTTCCCAAGCTGTACGTGGTAATGTTTTCCCTGGAACACCAAGCAGCCCCAAGCCCGTGTCCCCGGCAGATCTTTTGTGTAGTTGAATCTCAGATTTACTTTGGACTGATGTTTTAAAAAAGACTTGACAGTGTTCGGTTCGAGAAGCTCATGTCAGACATAAGACAGGGAGGTCCTGTGCGGGTGGCCTGAAAGATTTAGAGGGGCTGAAAGATTAGACACCTCATGGCCTGGCTTAAAACTTAAAGGAATCTTTGTCCCTTTTCCTTCCCAAGCCCCTTTGTAAAAGAAATTTTAGGAATCCAGGAAGCCTCCTGTGTTTACACAACCAGACCCAAACAGCAGCTGCGTGAAGACAGGTCTCTGTGGTGGGGGAAGGAAGTGGCTGGTGGGTCCCTAGGGAGGGCCGGGGGAGGCTCCAGTGGAGCAGGCACACATTACAAATATGTCTGTGACTCCTGCTATAGGTGTGAAAATATAATTAACTGCAAACCTGCTGAATTTAAATGGACTTTAGGTTTGCAGCTGGGGGAGGGGGTGTTGATTGATCTGCATTTTGTTTTGAAGTTTTTTTTTTAAATCTATTTGGAAAGTTAAGTTGAGACTCGCAGCTCCTCGACAAATTCCCTCTGGCCCCAGCTAATTTAGCAAAGGATTGTTTCAGGGGAAATGGGATATTAATCATAGCAAATGGGCTTCTGGATGATATTTAAAAGCTGCCTCACGCCCGTGTGCCCAGGAATAGGAATGACAGAGAGAGGGGACGACGGCCCTCTCGTGTCCCACCCATCACCATTCCCATGGCGTCCCGTCCTGGGCACTACGTGGGTGTGGAGGGGAAGATCCCGCCTCCCTGGGTGATGGGCAAGATGAGAGAGAGAGAGAGAGAGAGAGAGAGAGAGAGAGCTCATGGCAGTCCCAGGCCAGGCGGTCCTCATTGCTGCACTGAGTGAGCCCTGACGTGGGTGTGACTTATCCAGTGCCCTCCTGGCCCCTGGCACACCCCACTGGGAACAGCCCAGTGACAACACGGGAATGATGAGGTGTGCAGGGGACCACAGGGCAGGGTGGGGGTGGGGAGAGGAAGAAGGGTGAGACAGCATGGACCACAGAGATCAGAACAGATGTCCTGGTCGTCAGGGTGGGGAGGCTCTGAGCCTCAAAGAGCTCAAAGAGCAGCTTTCCAAGTGGGAAAATAACCTACACCAAGGCAGGTTTGGAGGACACCAAGAGGCCACAATGGGGGAGGTCAGCTTTGGGGTAAAGGCAAGAATGGGAGCACGGATTTCCAGAAGCTGCTTCAAATTGATGCGTCCGGCAGAGGGAAGCCATCTAAGGCTTTTGGACAGGGGAGCGCATGGCAGAAGTGGGGTTTCGGAAACAGTGGTCTAGGCTGCTCCACCAGCTGGAGGGAGGCGGCGGGAGCCGGAGATCGAGGTCACAGGGCTGGGCTTCACCACCCACCCTCAGATCCCAGTTTCCCGCCCCGCCGCAGTGCAGCCCTGCCCCAAGAGCTGCACCCCCCTATTGCAAAGCGGATGGTGACACCCACTCGGAGCTGCTGTAGGAGGAACACAGTTGGTGAACTGTGGAATCTTCCCCGATGACAGCTGTTGCCATTGTCATTTTATTTTTAGAGTCCAGTCCACTGGGAAAGAGAGGCAGTGGCAGAGGCGAGGACCTCTGACAAGGTTTGATCGACAAGTGTGAATAGAAATCACAATGCCCAGAGCCAGAGCTACATTGTGCCTGCGAACAACCAGAATGAGGCCGGGCAAGGAGGGCCTCCTGGAGGTGGTGATTGTGGAGATGGCAGGTTTACCCAGAGGACACACCTGGGCTGAGTGGCATAGGCAAAGGCAGGAAAGCAGAGACAAGCAAGGCAAACATGTGCATCCTGGATATTTTTTGATAATGTAGAATTGGTTCGGCTAAAGAGGAGTGTCCACTTTCTGGACTAGGAAGACCGGATGTGGTGTATGGTGGGTCTCATGGCCCCTCACGCTGTGGGGCATGCCCACCGTGCTCGTGCACACGCAGGCGGCATCTGACTCTGGGGAATCCTGTCTCTTCTCATTCTTCAGCCCAAGCTCACCAGGCTCACTCCAGAGTCTTGCTTTCTGGTTCTACCTCCGTCCAGTCTTCCTACTCAGACCTGCCCTGTCTGCTGTTAGAGGGGCCTGTTACTCCCCTGCCCAGCCCAGGGAGAGGCACGTGGAGGCCAGTCAATGCCTGCAGCAGTGAGCAGGGCCTCCGGTCAGAGTGGCCCAAGCCTCGCAGCCACGCTGCACGGCTGGCAGAGCAGTACTCCTGTTTTATGGAGGAGAAACAAGGGCTCAGAGAGGACAGGTGGCTTCCTCAGGACCACATGGCCAGGTGTCAGAGTGCCCCAATCCCTCTGGCCAGGCCTCTGTGCCTCACTGGGTCTCACAGGTCTGTGCTGGGGTGCTGTCACCCAGAGGAAGTCCTCCCAGTGTCAGCACGGACTACCAAATCCGTAAAGGAAGAGGTTGGACCACCGCCTTCAGGGTGGGCTCTCCAGCTCCTCGTGCTCCTCCCCCGTGCCCTTGAGGAACAGGTGGGTGGTAGAGGCCTCGGGGAGGCTCTGAGCTGGACCTGCCCAGGCGTGAGGCCAGCTGGTAGCAGGAGAAGCCTGTCTGTGGCCATCTGGATGTGCAGAGTCAGCTGGAGGGGCAGGTGGAGAAACACCATGTATACCCGGGTCGAGGAGAACCAACCTCAACAGTAGGCCTTGTCTGGGGCCTGGCAGTGAGAAAGGCTTTGCAGGGGCCTAGAGGTCAGCAGGGACCCCTCTCAGGGACAAACCCATGATCTCAACATCCTGGATGCCACATGCTGACTCTGGGTAACTGGCCCAGGTGTCTTAGGAGGCCCAAGGCCTGCACATAAGTGACCGATTGCAAGTGACTTTAAATTGCGAGAGACAGACCCTGCTCCTGCATACTGACAGGCCAGGACTGACAGGTCCATGAGGGTCTGTGGAGATGTCTTCAAGCCTCCGCTGAGCTCCGGGCCCTAGAGAAGCTCACAGTTTGGAGGATGGGGGATCAGTTGGTGGCATTATGAACACCAGATGAGCAGTGGAGACAGAGTATGCACGAATGGCTGAGGGGAGGCTGTGCATGCTGGAGCAGTCAGGGAAGGCTTCCTGGAAGGGATTCCCTGCTGGAGGGGATTCCAAACTGAGAAGATGCTGAGAATGGGGCTGCAGGCCCCATGCCTAGAGCCTGTCCAGGGAAAAGGAGGAAACCCATTGGCCCAAGGAACTTCAGGTCAAAGAGTTGGGTGGTTCCAGAAGACTATGGGGCGTCCCGGAGACTATGGAGGAGGTTGGTGATTGACAGAAGCTAGACATGGGAAGACCGATCCCCTGCATGGAGACATTGGGAAGATGGGCCAGAGACTGGTGCAGCCTCCAGTCTCAAGGGGATGGGCAGAGAACAAGGGAACTATACTATAGGGTCAAGAGCCCTTTTGTCACTATGACATACAAACCCCACGCCTGCTGTCTGTGGCCTCCACATCTCCAAGCACATGCCCACTTTCAGGCGCACGCCCACCCTTGGACGGTCCTCTCTGATTCTTCCCACCTGCCCGGCTCCACACCATGGGTCAGAGCCTTCGTCCCCACCCACCTGCGGAAATGTTTTCTCCAGCTGTTCCCCACTGGCCTTCCCAGCTCGGAACCCCTTTCCTGCCCTCCAAGCCATAAAACCAGTCGTACGTGTTAACTTCTCATCTCTCCATGGAGACTGTGGCCTCCTTGAGGGCAGACACGTCGGGCCTCCACACAGGCCTCGTTCTGTGCTTGCACCAGAGTCCCGTCTCCCACCGTGTCTCTAGGCAGGAAACTTCTCACTGTCTGGGCTCTCTGCTGGATCTAAAAGCAGCCCCCTCTGTGCTCTCCCAACCCCCCAGCCCCAGAGGCACGGTGGTGGGCAGTCGGGCCGGTGCCAGTGACATTGGCATTCTCCTTGCAGCACATCTTAATAATTTAATGGCTATTAGCAGGGCCGCTGGGGGGGGAGGGGGCGCAGGGGGAAGATTTATAGAGAGAATTCACTCCAGGTTGGGGTTTTGTCTTCCTCTGTTTTCCTGGCATTTATCATGCATGTTTTAATTTGGATCGGAGAGTTGCTACCATCTGGCCATTATCGCAAAGAAATATTCATTTTCGCTGAGTGACACAGGCTCCATTCATCACAGACCACGCTGATTGCCCCGCGAGTGTGGGGCTGCGCTTTCTCCTTCATTTGAAATGAACCTGGAGCTGTGAGCAGGTCCAATTTGCCCAGAGCGGAGGCGCAGGGCAGACGGCCGCCACTGACCCCAGGGGACTGCCAGGCTTGGGGGAGGGGCGAGCCCTTCCTGCTGTCACAGCCTCCCACCTCCCCTCACCTCTCCTGGGGGAGTCTTGGTGCCCCCTCAGCCCCACCACAGGCTTCTGACCACCAGTCCCCCTTGCCCCATGTCCAGAGTGGGCAGATCACAGAGGTGGCAATGGAGGCCCCTCTGCCCTCTCCCTGGGTCCCCAGCCTCTGACGAATGCACTCACGCTGCCATATACAGAGTGGAAATCACTTCCGCAGTCTCTCCCAGACAGAATGTCACTCTAGTGGTGTCATTCCAGGTCAGAGCTATATAGGGGACAGAAGGGCCCTCCTTGTTCTCTTGTCACGTTATGGTGGCACCATCAGGGCTGGGCCCTGTGGGAAGAGACGTGTCTGCTCCCAGCTGGGGCATCTCCTCCCATCCACTTGCAACTCGTCATGGCAAGCCATGAGGGGCCACTGGCGCCTCCTGCCGGTGTGGGCACACAGCACCCTCAAGGGGGCTGGGCCCCCCTTTAAGCCCACTCGGCAGGCAGTCATCAGATCCACAAAGCAGAGAAAGCAGGAGCACTCTCTTTTCATACATGTTAAGTAGGGCGCCGAAGCACTCTGAATTTGCTGGGCCCCTTTATGTGCCCTGTCCTGGGGCAGGGGAGAAGTCAAAATTGAGATGTCACCACCAAGTCACCCACAAGCCAGGCAGAGGTTCAGACTCACAGGCAAGAAGACTTCAGGGGAGCAGCCCTCCACCCCCAGCATTAGACACTCGGAGGAGGGGAGTGAATGAGAGGCAGAAACTTCTCTACAAGGCCCGTGTTTGTTTTGTCAGAAAGGCATCATCGGGCTGGAGGGCTTCCATCTGCAGAAGCTCCTCTTCCCAGGTCTTTGCAGTCAGTCCCCAGGGCCGACTGACACTCCCGACTCTGTCCTAGAAACTGTGGCCAGACCCCAAGATGGAGGCCCTGGCTCCCCAGTAGGATCCAGGTTTGACCAAACCCAGGGGACTGTGCTGAGTCCAAGGGAAGGCCTGCGCAAGCTTTGGTGCCTCTCCCCAACCAGGGAAGAGAGCTGCGGGGTCCTGCCCAGCCAGTCCAACATGCAGACTCTGGGCCGTAAGCACTGAGGGAGGGCCAATGTGGGCACTCCACGCCCGCACAGATGTGCATCCAAAGTGGTCCTCGGCCAGCGGAGGATCAAAGCACTAAGTTGACCATGAATGAAGGCCACAAGAGACAGTACAAAAAACCAATTTGATCTTTTTTTTTTTTTTTTTTTTCCTTGAGACAGAGTCTCACTGTGTTGCCTGGGCTAGAGTGCCGTGGCGTCATGCTCGCTCACAGCAACCTCAAACTCCTGGGCTCAAGCGATCCTCCTGCCTCAGCCTCCCAAGTAGCTGTGACTACAGGCATGTGCCATCATGCCCGGCTAGTTTTTTCTATATATTTTTTAATTGTCCAATTAATTTCTTTCT
>CAUYSK010085211.1:0-13770 GCA_963575035.1 Avahi laniger | reverse complement strand
GCCCAGCCTGTTAAGAGTTTTTATCATAAAAAGTGTGCTGAATTTTGTCAAATGCTTTTTCTGTGTCTGTTGAGAGAATCATATGGTCTTTGTTCTTGCCTTTATTTTTATGGTGTATTACATTTATAGATTTGTGTATGTTGAACCATCCTTGTACCTCTGGAATAAAGCCCACCTGGTCACGATGAATTATTTGTTTGATGTGCCGTTGAATTCAATTTCCTAAGATTTTGTTGAGAATTTTTGCATCTATATTCATAAGGGATATTGGTCTGTAGTTTTCTTTTTTTTGTTGTGTCCTTTCCTGGCTTTGGTATCAAGGTGATATTGGCTTCATAGAATGAGTTGGGGAGGATTCATCTTTCCCAGTGCCATGGAATAATTTCTGTGCAGTTAGTTTTTATACAAGGCAAAACCTTTTGAATAACCATTATGTTAAAGCAGTTAAAAGACTTTGCAAAATAAGTCTTCTTGCTTAAAAACTGTATGATGTTTAGCATAACCTCTCTGTGTCTTAGTGTCTGCATGTGTAAAGAGGGTTTTCATAAAGATTAAGGAAGAAAGTACCTGGAAAATACTTAAAGCACAACCTACAAGATAGTAGAATAATAACAGCTCAACCTATCTAGCACTCACTACGTTCCAGACATGTTCTAGGTACTTTTCACATTTATCAACTTATACAGCAGAACTGTATTCTTGTGGTGTTGTCCATTTAATTTTTAAAATAGCTTTATTCTTTTAGGGAAAATGTCACATTCTTATTATTTAAAAAGTTCAAATAATACAGGAAAGTACAAAATGGAATTAAGGTCCCCAAAATTTCATCTTATTACCTGGATAAGCAACCAGACTTTTCTCTGTTTAATATGGCAGGTACATACATATGGCAGGTATGTACACACACATATGTACCATACATGCATATGTATATATGCCTGTGTGTATATGTGTATGTACATATATATACATATATATGTATAAGTTATATACATATATACTATATACACATCTATTTTTATTAATAGTATGAAAAAAGGAAAAAATGGCATTATTTTTAAAACTTTAGTTGATTCCACATCCTAGGGGATAAAAGAAGTCAAATTTTTTCATATTGTTTATAAGTGCATAGGGTCTAGTCTGGCAGCAGACACCTATATATATCTTTACATAAATAGGGTTATATTTTCTTTTTTAAATTGTCTGAATTTTTTAAAAATTTAAAATTGCCCTTCAGTCACACAGCATATCACCATGATTTCTTCATTATAAGTACTGATTCCTACCTAATATTTGTCTTGCTACTTTGTTTATTAATCGCCCAACAGCAGTCTTTTTCTTTTTTTTTTTTTTTGCTCTTTAGAACTTTTCAGTTTTGGTAAAAAATACGTAACATGAAATTTACTATCTTAAGCATTTTTAAGTGTACAGCTCAATAGTGTTAAGTATATTCACATTGTTATGCAACAGATTTCCAGAACTTTTTCTTCTTGCAAAACTGAAACTCTGTACAACCAAATAACTTCGCTTTTCCTCCCCCCCTCTGGTTCCTGGTAACCACCATTCTACTTTCCACTTCTATGAATTTGCAGCAGTCTTTCCTTTTTAAGTCAACTTATATTCCCCAGCATCTATAATCATGCTCCATAAATATTTGTTGAGTAAATGAATGAATCTATGTTTGAGCTATACACAAATAAAGAAATAAAAAGGTCACAGTCTTGTTTATACTAAGAAATCAATACCCTCCAAATAACTGAAATTTATTAAACATCTGCTATGTACCAGGCACTTTACATTAATTCCACACTTGACCCCTACAGCCAATTCCCAACACAGCACCCAGGGTTCTTTTTAAACATGTCAAATGATATCACTACTCTTCTCAAAACCCTGCAGTGGCTCCCTATTACATTTGGATTAAAAGTCAAAGTTTTCCCAGGAGACTATAAAACCTTATCCTACCTGGATCACCTTCCCTCTCATCTTTTTTTGCTTTCCTTCTCTGACCCTTCACTTCAGCCACACTGGATTCTTTGCAGTTTCTCAAACATTCCAGCAGCACCTACCACAGGGCCATTGCACCTGCTATTTTCTCTACCTGGAACATTCTTGCCCTAATGCTTGCATTACTCATGCCCCCATTTCTATGAGATCTTTGCTCAAATATCACCTAACCACTGAGGTGATCCCTGACTATTCTACTGAAAACAGCAACATGTGCCCCAACCCCACTCTGCTTCTCCCTAATCACTTCCCACTATTTTTATTATCAAACTTATCACCATTTGACCTACCATATATTTCACTTATATATTTTGTTTATTTCATGTTTCTCTCTATATAATGGCAGCTATTTTTGTCTGTTTTATTCACTGCTATAACCTGGCACCCAGAACTGTTCCTAATACTTAGTAAGTGCTCAATAAATATTAGTTTTGTTTTGTTTTGAGAGAAGACGTGTAAGGGTACTTCCTAAAAAATGAATTAATATATAGTGACAGCAACAGTAGTTGCCTTCAGCTGGTGAGTGGAGAGAATTGACTGGGAAGGGATACAAGGAACTTGTCCTATATCTTGATTATGTATATGATTACACAGGTGTATAAATTTGTTTAAACTCATTGACATATATACTTAAATGAGTGTCTTATATTTTATGTCAATTATAGCTCAATAGGCCAGGTGAGGTGGCTTATTCCTGTCATCCTAGCACTTTGAGAGGCCAAAGCAGGCAGATCACTTGAGACCAGCCTGAGTACCATAGCAAAACCCCATCTCTACAAAAAAATTTAAAAATTAGCCGGGCATAGTGTCATACATGTGTAGTCCTAGCTACTTGGGAGGCTGAAGCAGGAGGATCACTCGAGTCCAGAACTTTGAGACTGCAATGAGCTACTATGACACCACTGCACTCTAACCTGGGCAACAGAGGGAGACCCTATCTTGAAAAAAAATTATAGCTCAATAAAGGGAATTTTTTTTTAACTTTGGCAATTTGCCTAAGGTTTCAGTATTTGCAAAATGGCAAAGTGGCATATCTATTGTTCAAACCCAGGTGTGTCTGATTCCCAGCCCTATCATCTTTGTATGGGGTTATACTGCCTCCCCTAATCTCTGCCCTACCTAGTTTCCACAACTGGCCCCGCTGAGTTCTTCACCAGAGGACTCAGTCTCACTTACCTTCAGATTTATACATCTCTGGGATGAGCAACAGATTTTTGGTTACGTCTCGCGCCCATTTTCAGGATCTTGGAAACACTAAATCATATAGATGATTAGAATGCATTTGTCTCCCTCTGGAAGGCATGATACAATGCAAATAAGCACAATCTGTTTGCTAGGACAAGAGTCATTACCTCTCAGAGGCTTCGGTTCCAAACCTAAAATCAAATACTTAACTGACACTCAGTGATATTTACCTGGTGCCATGGTCAGTTTTATTTGTCAACTTGACTAGGCTATATAGTACCCAGTCATTCAGTCAAATATTAATCAAGGTGTTGCTGTGAAGGTATTTTGTAGATGATGAACATCTACAACCAGTTGACTTTAAGGAAAGTTAACTGGATAATCTGGGTGGACCAGGTCCAGTCATTTGAAAGGCCTTAAAAGCAGAATTGGGGTTTCCCAGTGGAAGAAAAAATTCTGTCCCTGGACTGCAGCATCAGCTTCTGCCAGAGAGTCTCCAGGCTGCCCTTCCTGGTGGCCTTCCCTGCAGATTTCAGATGTGCCTACCTTGCCTGACAATCGCATGACTAATTCCTCCCAATAAATCTCTCTCTTCTCTCTTTCTTTGTCTGTGAGTTAGTGTGTGTGTGTGTGTGTGTGTGTGTGTGTGTGTGTGTGTGTGTGTGTTTGTGAGAGAGAGAGAGTCAGAGAGAGAGATGGAAAGCACGCAGGAGTGCTAAACAAACCTGAGTTCTTCCGACTATTAGTGTCCTGATGATAAGCCCTGGGGCTAATTAGTCCCCAGATATTCACATTGTTAATCAGACTTAGGATATCTACAGGGATGAGCCCTGAATGCTGAATGAATAGATCTGTTATCATCTCTTCCCTCTCCCTGCCTATGATGGAGTGGGCATTGTATTAATCTCTGTACCCAAATTATCGCAGACTGAACTCCTGCCCTCTAACTCCTTGCCCCATATTTCACCCTTTAGTCTGGGTCCTGAGTGGTCAGTTCCATCTGAATTTCCTACTCATGTGCCCAGCCTGCTTTATTGGAAACCCAGTGGGTACAATTTCTAGAATTGAAATAAGTACGTTCTTTGGACACTTCATGGGTAGCTCTGCCTGTCCCAGCTGGCTTGTCTTCTGGAGTCATCCTTGTCAACAAGGTCCACTTTTCCGTTCAACCTTATTGGGCAGATCTTAAACCTTCCCCATCTCACCCACTCCATGCAGACACCAGCAAAGCCTCATACCCCCTAATCATGGCATAAACTATAAAAGATGCATTAGTACAAAATCAAATTATGTAATCAAAACATTTGTACCCCTGTAATATTCTGAAATAAAAAAAATCAGATTTGCAACAAAATATTTTCCTTTCTACTTGGTGTGTTTTATCACCAAAGTGAGAAGGTGAAACTTTTTATGAAGAATATATACTATATAATTAATTTTATTTGGCAAGCAGATAAACAACAACAACAAAACATAAAAGATGGCTAGAAAGACCTATTCCAAATAACCATAAGTGACTCAGCCACAGGCCTTTTCCAAAAGCAGGTAGAATCCAGTTTTCCAAAGCTGAGCTTGAAAATGTTCAGTGTGGTTGGGCACAGTGGCTCACTCCTGTAATCCCAGCACTTTGGGAGGCCAAGATGGGAGGATCGCTTGAGGCCACAAGTTCAAGACCAGTCTGGGCAACATAGTGAGATCCCCGTCTCTACAAAAAAAATACAAAAATTAGCCAGGTGTGGTGGCACACACCTGTAGTAGCAACTACTCAGGAGACTGAGGTGGGAAGATTGCTTGAGCCCAGGAGTTGAAGCCTGCAGTGAGCTATGATTCTGTGTATGATCATGCCACTGTACTCCAGCCTGGGTGACAAAGCAAGACTCTGTCTCTTTAAAAAAAAAAAAAAATTAGTATGTTGTGTGTGTTTGTGTGTGTGTGTGTGTGTGTGTACATGCCTAACTTTGTGGTGGAATATTTTCAAAAATCAAATTCACTTTTCAACTAGCTGAACTATTAATAGCTGTTTTGCTGTATTACCTGTAGTTCTTAACCATTCTGTCTGTGCAGGTAATTGCAGTATTTACTAAGTTCTGTAAATGCTTAAATATCATGAGAATCAGAGAGTGTTGAGTAGATATAGAGTTTTAAAAATTGTTCATTTTAATCATGAATTTCAACTTCCTTCACCACAAAAACTTACATTCAAGTTGTGAGCAACTACCAAGCATGACTAATTTGAGATTCCTTTTCTCTCTTCACTTCTCCCTGATAAAGGTACTTAAAGCAGTGATTGAAAACAAACCAGAAAAAGAGAAAGTCCTAATTATTCCTAGACTTAATGGTGATTTCTACAGGCAATGGTTGTATTCTTGGTCAAATCACTTAATGTCCTTGAATTTCATTCAAAAATTGAAGCAACTGGACTAGTTGTCCTTCAAAGTCCCTTTTAGCTCTGAAATCCGATGATCCCCGTGTATTCTAGCCTTGCCAGTCACAGAGAGTTGAGATGCCCATTGACCTAAGGAAGGAGGAGTTACGGGCAGGCAATCAAAAGCCCTGTTTGCGTTAGGTTCTCCTAAACTCCATCGGCAGCAGGCAGTGGGCCAATTGCTAACAATGTGGCCAGTACAAAGTGAGGGCCCCTCTGTATAACCACAGAAAGACCTCCCTTCCTTTCTTGTTCCAGAAGAGAAAGTGATTTTTAACTAAGCAAGAATAGGGCTTTGAGTAGTGAAAAGAAACTGGAACAGTGTTTGATTTTGTTTTATTTTTCTCTTGGTGGTGGAGGGGAAATTGCCAAAGAATAAAGATGGTGTAAGGTAGATTTCCAATTTCTGGGTATTGTCATAGAGTCTTATACACAGAATCAGGCGCTACTGAATTGCCTGGGTCTGATGAGCAGAGGCCAAAGCCCATCCTGCCCAGGTCTGCAGTGACCTGGCCCTCTTGGGGTCAGTACCTCTCCACCCTCACCCTAGCCCCAACCCAAGCGCCATCTGTCCACTTTTGTTTCACCATGGTCACTACAAACAGCAAAGGGGACCTTGGACTGAGATTAAAGTTCTCCCACCAGGAGAGTTGAAAGCTGCTCCCAACCCTGAGGAGAGAGTCCCTAAAAAGGACAGAAACTTACCATGATATTGAAGAGAAGGGGACGCATTCCTTTGAGGCCATTAACTGAGGTTGTTGTACATGCCTAAGAGAGTGGTGCAGACTGGGCTCACAGCAGTAGTGACCCCCACTAGCTCAGTCCCTGATTAAGTTAAATCTCTCCATGTCTATCAGGTATCTGGTACGATCTGGAGAAATAAAGGTCACATATAAATAAACCGAATTGTATTGAGAGGATAGGAATTAATTCCTATTAATTTGGATTAATGTCACTAATGCCTTCCAATATAGGCCAAACTATGGGTAAGAGAATATGAATTGAGGTGAACATAAGTTTTCCGTTTTCTAAAGTCTTTAGATAGTTTTCTGACAAGAAATTAGATCCTTCCTTAGTCAAGATAGAAATAACTACCTCTATTTAGAAAACAATTGTTTTTTTAATTGAAGTAAGATAATACATAAGAAAACATAAAATTTACCATTTTAACTCTTTTTAAATAGTTCAATGGCATTAAATACATTCACTATCCATCTCCAGAAATCTTTTCATCTTGCAAAACCGAAACTCTGTACCCATTACACAACTCCCCATTTTCCCTCCCCCCAGCCTCGGCAACCACAGTTCTACTTTCTGTCTCTATGAATTTGACTACGCTAGGTCCTCATCTAAGTGGAATCATACAGTTTTTGTCCTTTTGTCTGGCTTATTTCACTTAGCACAATGTCCTTAAGGATCATCTATATTATAGCATGTGTCAGAATTTCCTTCCTTTTTCAGGCTGAATAATATTCTGTCTTATATATACAATATACACATACACATATACAACCACACACACAATATTTTCTTTATCCAGTCATCTGTCAATGGACATGTGGGTTGTCTCTACTTTTTGGCTATGGTGAATAATGCTGCTGCAAAGATTGGTGTGCATATATCTGTTTGAGTCCTGCTTTCAGTTCTTTTGGGTATATACACAGAAGTAGAAGTGTAGAAGTCCCAAGATCTGCAGTCCTCAAGTTGGAGAACTAAGAGAGCTGATAATATAGTTCCAGTCTAAGTCCAAAGGCCTGAGAACCAGGAGAAGTGATGATTTAAGTTCCAATTTAAATTCAAGTCCAAAGGCAGGAGAAGACTGGTGTCCCAAAATGAATCCTTCCTTACTCAGCCTTCTGTTCTATTCACGCCTTCAGTGGATTGGATAAGCCCACCCACAACGGACAGGGCAATTTGCTTTACTCAGTTGACTGATTCAAATGTTAATTTCATCCTGAAACTCCCTCACAGACACACCTAGAATAATGTTTAATCAAATATTTGGACACTCTGTGGCCCATTCAAGTTGATGAATAAAATTAACCATAACATATGGTAATTCTATGTTTAATTTTTTAAGAAACTTCCATATTGTTTTCTACAGCTGCTATACCATTTTACATTCCCACCAGCAATGCACAAGTGTTCCAGTCTCTCCACCTCCTTGCCAACACTTGATATTTTCTGTTTTTTTCATGATAGCCTTCCTAATGGGTATGAGGTAGGCTCCATTGTGGGTTTGATTTGCATTTCCTCAATGATTACTGATGTTGAGCATCTTTTTATGTGCTTATTGTCCATTTACATATGTTCTTTGAAGAAATATCTATTCAAATCCTTTGCCCATTTTTAAATTGGATTATTTGGGTTTTTTGTTGTTGAGTTATAAGAGTTGTTTATATATTCTGGATATTAATCTCATATCAGATATACAACTTACAAGTATTTTCTCTTGAAAACAATTGTTCAAGTTGGCACATCTTAATTTTTTTCAAGCCAGAAGACATGTATTATGGCCTGAATGTTTTGTGATCACCCCCCAGATTCATACGTTGAAGCCTTAACCTCCAATGTGACTATATTTAGAGATAAAGTCTATAAGAAGGTGACAAAGATTAAATGAGGTCATAAGGGTGGGGCCCCAATCCAGTAAGCCTGATGCCCTTATAAGAAGAGGCACAGACACCAGAGCTCGCTCTCTCTGCCATATGAGGACACAGTGAGAAAGAGGCCAGGAAGAGAGCCATCACCAGGAACTGAATTAGCTGATACCTTAATCTTGGACTTCCCGGCCTCCGGAAATGTGAGAAATAAATTTCTGTTGTTTAAGCCACCTAACCTTTAGTAATTTGTTATGGCAGCGCAAGCTGACTATTATAACATATATTTTATGATTAAACAAGTGATACATGCTGACAGAATAGTTTCAAAAACCATCAAAGGACTAAAAAGATAAAAACCATTTGAAAACCTACAACACAGGCATAATCACATTATTTATCCTTCCAGGCTTCTTCCTATACATGTAGAAAAATTTTCATAGCCCAGACAATAGATGCTATTTTGTAACCTTTCCTTAGCAATAAACACAGTACATGATTATTTTAATGCACTACAAAGTACTCCACTGAACAGATACACCATAATATATTTAAGCAGTCCCTTAGTGATAGAGATTTAGGTATTTATAACTTGTCCTTATTGTAAATAATGCTTTATGAAGGCTCTTTATGTATATCTTTGCATGTTTGTCCAATTCATTCACTGGGATAAATTCCCAGAAATTGATTTTCTGGGCCAAAGGATATACATATTTAAAATTTTGATATCCTGTATATTACCAAATTACCTTCCAGAAAAGCTGAACCAATTCATACTCTGTATATGAGAGTGCCCATTGCTCCATACCCTTGCCAAATTGGCATGCTTTCAGCAATGGTAAAAATAGGTTCTTGTCTGCTTTTCTCCTATGAATCCTGCCAAAGTGCATGATGTGAAACTAAATGAGAGGAATATAAATTTGACAGATGGGAGGTATTTTGGTCACTGTAATGTTTTATCTAAAGCACACCATTTTCCTCTCAAAGCAAATGTGATAGATAAGACCTCTTCATTTTTGAGTACAAGTTCTAGGACATAATTTCCTAAATGGATCGATTCCTTAGAGAGAGAATGTCTCCGAGGATGTAGAAATTATTCAAACCAAATGTGCTTTGGACTATAACAGTATCCACCTAATTTATTTTTTAAAGATGCAAAGTGTTTTACTCTATACTGTGCAAAGTGTCATACTACAGCCCATTCTGAATGTGCTCATTCATCCGCAGTTCCTACAGAGAAATTTTTTCCCCGACTTTGTTTTATATTTTCAAAAATTTATTTTAAATTGATGTGTAATTTACATTCAATGTGAATAAATTTTTCTATTTAAATTGATTGCAAATAACTGCAAAAATTATTACAAATAACTTTTTAAGATTATCTTTTACCAAAAACTAGAAGAGAGAGAAGAAAAGAGTATATTTAAACATACTCTCTTTGAAAAGCACAAAAAGAAAGAGAATAGCATTGTACATTCAGCTATTTTACTCCTGGATATATGATTTGAAACACATAATTTATCACAATATGATTCTTTTTTCTCATCTGATAACCTAGCAAAATGAAATCTGCCTTACCTTCTCTGCAGAGATGGTAGAAAGGCAGGGAAGCCCCTAGTACTACAGTGAATTAAACTATACGTTTTTTAAAAATGTGTATCCAGTCAAATATATTTTATCTACTTATGTCTGACCTTAAAGTGTTTGTGCCTGAGAGGCTGTATTTCTTTTTCAAATGAAAACATGTAAATCAAATGTATGTTTTACTGTGGAAAACTATCTTCTTGTTTTGGCGTGAATATCAATTAAAAGCATTTTGAAACTGTTCAGCTCCACTGATAGTATTAATGACCCTTACATGAGAAAAAAGCCAGAAAATAATTAGGATAATTATAAAATGTGAATCATACATTAATAATCCCATTTATTTTTTCCCTTTTAGCCACTTGATAAATTGAGTGCATCAAATTATTATAAATGTCATACTTCCAATGTTAGCAAAATTATATTTGAAAAAAGCCATCATAATAATACTTGTTTAAATCTGGAAAAAAGAAAGATCACTTTGAATCCTGTTATCCTAGCAATAATGTGAATGAAATTCCTTCGAAGGCTATATTCTAATCTATTTTTATTTTGGCAGGCTGGTTAGGGGTGAATGCTTATCCACTCAGCTCTGTCTGCTCCCCAGGAGGGACAGTTTAGGGCGCTAAGGCTTCTGCCTTCTCTCTCTCTCCTTGGGAAAAAGCACCTTCTTTGGTAAGACTAACAGAAAGAACTGCTAATGTGTGACTCAGCTCTTCTTTCTTCCCTAGTTGCCTGCCTGACCTTAAGAACTTCTTTTGTGATACGCTTACTAGACTAAGCCCTGCTAGGCAAGGACTGAAGTTTGAAGAGGTTTATTTTGGTTCAGGGAAGAATTAGTAAGCCTATTTAGCCACATTCTACAACCAGCTTTATTGGCACTGAAGCTAACTTTTTTAAAAAAATATTTTTTATTGTGGCTAAAAAAATGCATAACATAAAATTACCATCTTACCATTTTTTAATATATAGTTCAGTGGTGTCAATTATATTCACATTGTTGCGTAACCAATCTCCACCAATCTCCAGAACTATTTCGTCTTGCAAAACTGAAACCCTCCCTCCATTTTCCCCTCCCTCCAGCCCTGGGCAATCACCATTCTCCTTTCCATTTCTATGAATGTGGCTACTCTAGATACCTCATAGAAATGGAATCATACAGTATTTGTCTTTTTTGTGACTGACTCACTTCACTTAGAATGTCCTGCAGGTTCATCCATGTCATGGCATGTGTCAGAACTTCCTTCCTTTTTAAGGCTGACATTTTGAACTGCCTGATTCCTTCTTCCACTTCTCAACTGAGTCCAAACTGTGAGTGAAAGGGAGGGTATACTTCATTTCCATTCCCTCAATTCCCATCAGACTGAATAAGTGTGTTGGGGTAGACATCTATTGTTTTGTCTGGCCAAGTTCAAATTAAAAAACAAATCTGAACTGAGGTAAAGAGAGACTTTATTCAAAAGGATTATTGCAATAGGAGGAGGGGGACTATTATAATAAGGAGAATGCTCTGGTAACAGACCATAACATCTGCAAGCATCTCAAAGTTCAGGCAAAAAAGAGCTTTTCTTCTAAAAAAGAAAGAAAGAAAAAAGAGAAGAGAAGGGAAGAGAAAAAAGAAAAGAAAAGAAAAGAAAAGAAAAGAAAAGAAAAGAAAAGAAAAGAAAAGAAAAGAAAAGATAAAAGAAAAGAAAAGAAAAGAAAAGAATGCTAGAAGGATGTGAGAGGGATTGGGATGAGTGTATGGAGTTATCCAGCAGATGGTCAGGGAATGTTTCCCCCGAGGTCTACTCTGTCTCAGCAGGGTCCATTAAGGAAGGCTTGTTCCTAGTTCTAATGCTTAAAGGTGGGCCAAGTTCAGGGACCTGGAGGAAGGAGAAGAGACTGGTTGAAGTTTAGTTCAGTTAGTAGGCATTTTTTCCAGATTGCCCAGTGGGGACAAACAGTTCAGCTAATCATTTATGAGATAAGAATGGGAATTTAGAGGGTCTATGTATGGCTTTGTCATAGGTAGACAAGGAGGTCCCTGAAAGCCTTATTTAAGTCACATGGGAAAGGGTGATCCTCTGCTGTAAGCCATTTCCTAGAACACAAAAGTATGGCAGGAGGTAGTTTCTTGACCCTCATTGTTTTTTAGTAGCACAGGGCTCAGGTAAAGATCAATATTGTCACAAATGCCCTTTGCCACTCCATGTGGTTTCAGAACCCCTCTTTCTGGCGAAAAATGCACCTCACTTGTTTTGAGTGAAGTTGATCCCACTTCCTACTTATATGGATAGACATGGGGCCCAGGCCTTGCCAACTCAAATATCTTATTCTCTGATGAGTGTTAATGGTCCAGCAAAGGGTAGATGATCCAAGCACGACCAATCAGACTCTCCTTAGATTTGATCACCTAGATGCTAGGAGAGAACTCTGACATTTTTATGTCCCTGGACACAGCCATGTCCAGCCAAGTTACACCTCTAGACTTCCCAGTTATATGAAAAGATAACCCCGCCTTTTGCTTAACTGTGTGGTTGTTTTGTTTCCCCCCCACACTCAAATAACTGTCATGGCCCCGGGGGCCTTGTTGGCTTAGGATGTTTGAAGGGTCCTAACTACCTCTAATTATGAACATTTCCAAGGGTATGTTTTAGCTCCAAGGCTGAGTATGTTGACTACAGAATTCTGCCTATATTTCAAGCTTGAGTAATTCTATTTGCCCTCCCTGACAATTTTTACTGCAAGAATATTTAATATTCTTAACTTTCCCTGCTAGACTTCTAAACATCATGGAGTGTCTGTAGCCGTGTTTTACCACTATTCAAAGGCATGTCCTGATTTGGGAAAAAAGAATTTAGTATCCCAACATAAACTTTAAAGAAATCTTGTCTTTAAAAAATGAGCTGTAATGCCCTGTATGTTAAATTGATTTTCAGGTTCTGTTTGATAAGTTATATGGGCAATAGATTAACATAAGGAATGGAAGGAATTCTTTCTGTGAGTTTTTAGGGAGGGTGCATGAAAAGGCATCATAGAAAAAATGCAGTGAGATACTGATATAAATGATGAAGCTTTTGTTTACGTTTGACATTTTTCCCAACTTCAAAAGACATGTTTACTTACTGACTAGATTGGTCTGATAAATTAGAAAAGTCATGAAATGAAACTCAAAATGATTTCAAATGTTTTAATTATGGAAGGGAAAAAGTGAGAAGTCGTAGCTAATCTTCATAAATAACTGTGAAAAAAGAAAAAGTTAATTCATCAAATGTTTCTGGAGTGCCTATTATGTACCAGGCACCAAGGATACAGCAGTAAAAAGCAGACAAAATTTTCTGCTCTCATGGTCCTTCTGGTGGAAAAATGCATCAATAAAATAAAAACGACAAAGCTCCAATAATCAACAACATCTGGGTTCCCAGGGCCAGACAGCCTCTGACCTGCTGGTTGTTTCACTGCTCTTTGCCTGTGAGAAATTGTCCTATACCAAAATGCTACCGTGGTCATACCTCAGTGACTTTTTTGTTTCTCCTTAAAATTTTTCTGTATTTTCCAAAATTTCTACATTATTACTTTTTAATCGGAAAGGGAATTTATTAAGAGAAAAAAAATCCTGACAAACTGAAAGTTCAAATCCCTCAGTGTGGAGGGCTGACCCAAACACCTGCTGTTGGCACCATCCTGAACTGAAAAAGAAAGTCTTTTTAAAAAGTAACACATACTGCTTTCACTTTGGTGAACTCTCCCCCTCCCTTCTCTCGTTCTCGAGTGCTTCTCCTGACATATTCTAAAACAGCTTATTTTTACTGTTTCACATACCTTTTTTTCTTCACTTTTTTTTTTTTTTTTTTGAGACAGAGTCTCACTTTATTGCCCTGGCTAGAGTGAGTGCCGTGGCGTCAGCCTAGCTCACAGCAACCTCAGACTCCTGGGCTCAAGCGATCCTCTTGCCTCAGCCTCCCGAGTAGCTGGGACTACAGGCAT
>CAUYSK010085209.1:0-64837 GCA_963575035.1 Avahi laniger | reverse complement strand
ACAGAGTCTCACTCTGTTGCCCTGGCTAGAGTGCCGTGGTGTCAGCCTAGCTCACAGCAACCTCAAACTCCTGGGCTCAAGCAATCCTTTTGCCTCAACCTCCCAAGTAGGTGGGACTACAGGCATGAACCACCATGCCTGGCTAATTTTTTTCCTCTGTATTTTTCGTTGTCTGGCTAATTTCTATTTTTTAGTAGAGACGGGGTCTTGCTCTTACTCAGGCTGGTTTTTGAACTCCTGACCTCAAGCAATCCTCCTGCCTCAGCCTCCCAGAATGCTGTTTTTCCATTCTTGTGATACTTCGCTTAGAAGAATGGGCGCCAGCTCCATCCAGGATAATACAAGAGGTATTAGTTCACCATTTTTTATGGCTGAGTAGTACTCCATGGTATACCTATACCACATTTTATTAATCCACCCATGTATTGACGGGCACTTGAGTTGTTTGCACATCTTTGCATTTGTGATTTGGGATGCTATGAACATTCAAGTGCAGATGTCTTTATTATAGAATGTATTTTTTTTTTCCTTTGGGTAAATACCTAGTAGTGGGATTGCTTTTCTTGTTTGAGACATACTAAACTACAGTTTTGATTCGAAATCAGACATTCCATATTTAATAGTAAGTAAAGCAAAAGAGGGAACCTTTTCAGGAAGTTTGGAACACAGCTATTTTGTTCATAGGGATTATTATATTTATCAGTTATTTTAGTTATGCTTGTTATTTATTATGATCAATGTTCATAATTATTAATACATCTCATCCTTTGTTTTAGTTATTAAAGTGACCTAATGTGATAGTAAATTGTGTTTAATGCATGATGCTTCTTTTTAAATGCATAAAATTTGCTAATTATTGAAATAATTTCTACAATATTATTATCATCCTACAGTGAACATTATCCTTTCATTAGTTATAGAAATTGGGGTTTTTTATGGCTTATTCTACATACTGCATCCTTTGAAATTTAAGAAAGACATTTGCTGATTGCAGGATGGGCACGAATTTCAGTTCTTGAGAATGTAGGGAGAAATGAGCTGTAATGAAATGCAGTAAGAAAAAGGCTTTTACAGTGAGACCTTTTTTTGAATTTTGAAGATCATCACCTAAACCCTAGCATATTCTACGTGTGAAGCTAAAGCTGTCAAAAAGATCTGTCTTCATTCATGTCGCTGTATAATTTTAAATGGTAGAATTTTCCCTTGATGACCTAAAATAATATAGAATTCTCCAAGTGGGAAAACAAAAGTAAATTTTGATTATTATCAATGTGTCCTAATAGTGTGGAAGAAGTTTGTAGTTATTTTGATCTTAGTATGAAATACTTCCTTATCCCCTTGTCATATATTCTTATCTATTGTTTTCTATAAGTCTTAGAATTTTGCTTTTCACATTTAGAGCTAGACTCTATTTGTAATTAATGTTTGTGTGTTGTGTGAGGTAAAAGTATTGTGCCAAAATCTGCTTGCTAGAGATGATTGAGTGCATCTCCTCCCATCTTGACATTCCATGATGTCACATGGGCAGCTTGAACACCCATGGTGGGAATCTTTACACCATAGAAATTGGCAAGTCCTAAAAATAAGGCTGTCAATCTCCCTGCCCCAGAGAGCTAGTTGTTAAACATTGCCCAGCACATCACTTGAAGTGGGGATTTAATTTTGTCTTATTTCTCATTTGGAGAACCAATTGGCACAGCACCATTTAATGACTAATTCATCCTTTACTCACTGAAATCTAATACCACCTTAGTTATATACCAAGATATGTATTGTTTGCTTATCTAGGTCTTGTCAGGACCTCAGCTGAGCTGAAGAAAGTTGAGTTGTTAGGTGTTAGAGCAGCCAATTAAAACACAAAGCCAAAATGAAAGTTAACAGACAAGATTTTAATTGCTTACTCAATGGTATAAGCAAGAGACTAAATCACAGAAAGCCCTGTTTTATTTTTCCCTATGGGATGGCGTGCTGGTCCAAGGTCAGAAGGATCAGCACAGACATGGGGCTTCACTCACTGTCAAGGGAGCCATGAACAAAAGGCCCCTGCAGTTTTCTGAACCCAAGGATTGGAGAGAGGATGACAGGAAAGGACTAGAAGTGGCAAAGTACTGAATATTAAGTGAGAATGGAGAAAAAATCCCCCCCACGGAGGTTTTGACAGAGGCTCCTGAGGAAGGCCTCTGCTGAAAGCACTTAATAAAGAGGCTTCTCAATGGAGGATCCAGGCTAGGAATGCAGAATATGTAAGAGTATGGCCACCCAGGAGAGCGTGAGTCCTTGATTGCATGCAATTTCCTCCAGAGGTTGCAATGCATTTGCTATTTTTCTAATGGATAAATAACTTTCCAGATGAGGCGGTTCCTGTCAGCCAAGAGTAATTCTCCCAAGAACATTCTAGTCTAGTGTAGAGAGGGCAGTTTTTTCTCATGAGGCTGCCAGGGAAAGCCTCTGTTAATTACCTATGGTTGTCCCTGAAAAATCACACATTTTTGGCCAAGAGCCAGACTTCTTAAATCTTTTCTCTTGGCTTTTTTATTATGCCACTTTGTTCTATTTTTCTATCCCTGGGCCAATGCTTAAAATACAAATTTATATATCTTCGTAAGTCTGGATATTTGGTGAGGCAATTCCCTTTTCCTGTTCCTTTTCCTATTCTCTATCATTTAATTATGAACACATTGTTATTTGGACTTATTTTCTTCTGTAGGAACACCATGGGAAAAACCCCTTTTCATTTGCCATGTATCATTATCTGCCATGTATTACCCCAGATCAAGGTTATGTTTAGCTTTTAGCTGATAAGTCCCTGGGCTATGCAGGTAACATAAATTTGAATTCTGAATCCATGTGAGGTAAAATCCTAGGGGTTTTGATTTGCCAGTAGAGACTTTTTTTTTTGTTACTGGAAGCACAGGCTGCTTCTTGTACCTTGTTGGTGAGTAGAGTTTTCCTAGCGTACCTATTCTTTGAGGATGCAGCCTTTAAAGGGTCTCAGCTTTGTATAAGTATCTCACTTTTAACACCCTCTCTGGCACAGGCCTCAAGCCCTGTCTCCTGCTCCTGCAGGGATGACAGAACGTGAGTCTTTCTCTCCATACTATCACGTTCTACATTTTATTTTAGTTTTTTGATTTCGTGTTTGTTATAGGTCAGGTTCCCTAAAAGCAGGGTCTCAAACAAGGATTTGGCATGAAAACAATTTATTGAGCTAAAGGTCTTAAAGAAAAATCTGAAGGAAGAAGGGGAATCAGGATAGGAAAAAGGAAAAAACTGAGCAAGGATGTGGTTTCAGGTAAAGTCTAGCTTTGACTTGGTCCTCAGTAGCGAGTCTGGGGAATGGGGTGGGGTGGGAGATGAAAGTTCTGGAGCATAAATTTTATCATAGAATTGTTTCTCTTTGAGACAAGGGAGCTGGCCTTTTGTACTCCTCAGAGATTATGCACTCTGTCCCAATATCCCAGTGGAGAGCATGCATAACTTCCTAGGTCAGGCAATTCCTGTCAGCCAAGGGTAATTCTCCCAAGATCAGAGGTAGTTATGAGCTGTTAGCAGTCAATACTAACTGGGGGAATGAGTGCACTGACCAAGTATCTGAATGGGGCAACAACAACATCTGCAATAATGTATGACCTGCTTTGTCACCTTGGTATATCAATGTAGTATGTATCATACCTTTCCTTTTTACAATGAATTACTTTCTTGTCTTTATTTACAAAAAGCTTATCTCCCTCAAGAAGACTTTTTCTCTGGTGAATCATTCACAAATACTATGGATTTATCAATGTGATTCTACTTGCAAAAGCCAAATACAGTCTTGCACCACATAATGGTATTTCAGTCAGTGACAGACCACATATATGACAGTGGTCCCATATTTTTACTGTCACTTTTCTATGTTTAGATGCACAAAAACCATTGTGTTACAATTGCCTATAGAATTCAGTACAGTAACATGCTGTACAGGTTTGTAGTCTAGGAGCAATAGGCTCTATCAATAGCCTAGGTGTACAGTGGCCTATACCAGCTAGATTTGTGTAAGTACACTCTATGATGTTTGCATAATGAAATTGCATAACAACGCATTTCTCAGAACATATCCCCATCATTAAGTGATGCATGACTATAGATAGAGAGAAATGGAAAATTTACTAGCCCTGTTGTTTTACTACTGTCTACATGGTATCAATCTGCATAACCTGTTGGTCCTGCACAATCCATGGAATATCCATTACTTCAGGGATGCCCTTGCTCAGTCACATGCTTGATAGTGTTATCGTGTGCCCTAATCTCAGATTCCAAGATAACATCTCTTTTTGCCTTCCCTATGTGTTTCCTCTTTGTTTTCAAAGCATGTCATTGTACTGTGGTGGCCTGCTCCAAAGGGAATTTCAGATGTAGCAACATGGGATACTCAGCCTATTGGTCTACCTACTAGCCTTATATTTATATGACTTAAGGAGGTAGCTCAATTGAATTTTCCCTTAATGACAAAAATCTGATCCCAAAATAACTTTCTGTCTCCACCTCTAGATCTGGGTTTCTCAACCTTGGTACTATTGATATTTTGGGCTGGATAATTCTTTATTGCGGGCAAGGCTGTTCTGCATATTACAGAATATTTAGCAGCATCCCTGATGTCTACCCACTTCATTCTAGTAGCACTGCTCACTCATTCTCCAGTTTTGACAACCAAAAATGTCTCCAGACATTGCAAAATGTTTCTTGAGTGCCAAAAGTGGCCCTGATAGAGAACCAGTGCTCTAGATATAAAGGAGGCTGTGTAATTAATAAAAATCCCTTATCAGCATCCATCCCATTATACACTTGTTATTTTCCCCTTAATTATGTAGCCATTTGGAGGCAAGTGACTATGTGTCCCTCATAGTACTTACCATAGTACATTGTACATACTGGTTGATTACTTCTTTGCATATATTAATCAGCTATCTATTATTGCTCATTCTTAACATAAAATTAATTCACTTGATTTTAAAATTCATAAAACATGCTGCTTAATGAATTAAGAGCCAAGTTAAGTCTGAAGGGAATATTTTATTCAAACGTTCCAATCCAAACTTCTTATCTGTAATATGATGTGTGTTTCTTAATTTCCTGGCACATGGAGAAATTTAACAAAATTAAATGTTTTAAAATCAAAATCTTATTTAATTTCTATATCGTTTTTCTCATGCAATGAAAACATGGTTGAGTGGGTTTATCTATATAAGGTAAGTGTTTATTTTTAATTGGTTTTGCTCTGCTGATTAATTTGTTAGTAATCAGAGAATATTTGAAATTACAGCCCATTTCCATAATATCCTGGTGTCAGTCTCTTGACAATGTTATCTCAAGGCCAACTTGTTGGTCATCATAAAGTAGGTGAGAGGAGTGTTTACTGAAGGTGATAATATTGAGAGGAATGAACTTAAAAGTGGGGAGTAAGTTAATTAAAGGAGAGTAGATAGTGAGAGGTATATAGTCCATTTATAAAATGATAATATAGTTTGCTTTAGGTCATAATATAAATTATTGTGGCACCATCATCTTTAGTTGAAGAATGGTTATATCAGAATTGCTAGCTAGTATCATTAATGAATTTTTTAGATAGAAAATAGAGCATGACTGCAGAAGTATCAGAGCAATTAGAAATAATGAATTGAGAAATGACAATCCCCTACTCAATATTCCTCTATTTTTTAGTGCTCAGAAAGAAGGAAAGGCTTAAAGTATAAAACATAGATGTTTTCTCAAATACTTTTTGAATTTTATAAATTTAATTGAATAAATTAAAATAAAATTTTATTTTACGTTTTCAAATTTATCAGATCTGTATTAAATATTAGAACATTTGGTATCATTCTAATTTATATTATGTATCTAATCCTCTATAACAAGTTAGGAAGATCTTACGATGGATTTTAATTATTCAATTTTTTCCAGTGGCAAATCTCACCAAATTATAGCAAAAATATTTAATAGATGGCAGAGATAAGGTAATTTATAGACTATTCTAGCCAAGCGAAGCAACATTTGATGTGTCTGATAAGTGACGAAACTTTTAAAGGATACTCTTGAATTAATGAATTATTTTGCGCAGTCCTGTATTTCATTGGTATTCTTCCATTGGCATTAGGACTCTCGTATGGTAGAAAGAGCATTTGACCAGGATTAAGAAAATCATTTTTAGTTCCATATTTGATACTAGCTCACTATGTCATGGCATTGGACAAAATATTTCACTTTTAAATGGTTTAGTTTTCTGATCTATAAGATGAAACATAAATTTATTCTATCGAACTATATTTGGTAAGGAATAAAACTTCCACAGATTATACCCTGATTTTCATCATTTGAGCAATCAACATTTATTTAGAGCCTCCTATATAATGATTCATTCCATTCACCTGCTAGGAACCATGGTACCTTTCCCAATCTTGGCTGCACATCAGAATCACTGGTGAACTATTTTAAAAATAAAGATTCCTGAGCCCTCCTTTAGACCTTTTGAATCAGAAAATCTGGGTGTCACTTTATGGGATCTATATTTTAAACAAACAAACAACTCCCCAGGTGCTTTTTTCAGATCTGTCACTAGATTGAGGACAACTTCTGTAGGGCACAAGTAAATTATGTGGAATAAATCTCACAACCTAGTTGGTGATATGAGATTGGTACTAAATATAAAGCAAAGGATAAAATATGTGTAAATATAAATACAAAGCAAAGGCTAAAATATGTAGGTGGAGTGAGTGGAGGATGCAGGGTTTGAGTTAAGTTGAAGTTGAAAAGAGTTGGGGCAGAGGTGTGGGAGGATCATGGGGAGGGAAAGGATGATTTCCAGGAAAGGAAAAATAAGAGTAGTGGTGGCCCAAAGATGAAACAAGAGCAGTAGGCTTTTACTGCAGTGAAGTCTCACCAGATTAGAATAGAAAGAGAGATTGGTTAAAAATAGAAATCTGCTTCCTGGCTTCTTAATTCTTTGATTGATCAGTGTTTTACAAATAATATTTAATTTATTTGGTTATCCATAATTATCAAAATCACATATTTTAGAAACAATGTATCAAAATGTTTTCCATTTCATGAAATTCTGTTATTATAATTCTTCAAATGCATCTTTGATATAAGTGTTTACCATGATTACAACCACTTTTTAAGTTATTTAACAAAGTTTTCTAGAGCTGCGGTCCCAACCCCCAGGCTGTGGGCTGGTACAGGTCCATGGCCTGTTAGGGACCTGGCTGCAGAGCTCTGCTGCCTCTCCCCCTGCCACTATCCCATGGAAAAATTGTCTTCCATGAAACTTAGGAAGGAGGGGGCGCACACAGCAGGAGGTGAACGGTAGGCCAGCAAGTGAAGCTTCATCTGTATTTATAGCTGCTTCCCATTGCTTGCATCACTGCCTGAGCTCCACCTCTCCCCTTCCCCCGGTCCCCCACCCCATCCGTGGAAAATTGTCTTCCATGAAACTGGTCCCTAGTGCCAAAAAGGTTGGGGACTGCTGCTATAGAGCATTTCTGTTCTGCTAAATAGTTTGAGATACTGCTTTCTGAATCTATGTATGTTGCTATCAATTTTTCCAAAACACAAGTACCATTTGCATAACATTAACACAATTAAAAATACTCTTGTAGAAATATATTTATAATCTCCACAGTTTTCCCACTTACTGAACTGCCTTTTACCTTTTAAAAACATTTTATTGTGAAATATGATATATATATATTTAAAGGGCATAAAACATAAATGTACAGTTAGATGAATAATCATAAAATGAATTTCAATGTAACTACCACTAAAGTCAGTAAATAGAACATTGCTAGCCATCCAGAAAATCCCTATATGTCCCTTCCTGATTATAATTCCCTCCCACTTCCAAGAAGTAATTATCATTATGGTTTTTCTGACAATTATTTCATTGCTTTTCTTTATAGAGTTGCCACAATATATGTGTCCCAAAAAATTTGTAGTTTAGATTTGCCTGTATTAAACTTTATATGAAAGCTATCATATTGTATGTGCTTTTTTGTCTTGCTCTTTTTTTCTTTGCTCCACGTTATGTTTATGAGACTCATCTATGTTGTTGCAAATAGCTGTAGTTTATTTTCATTGCTAAATAGCATTCAATTGGATAAATATTTCTCAGGTTATTTATCCATTTTACTATTGATGGACAATTGGATTGTTTTCCATTTTTGGGCTGTTTCAATGATGTCCTTAACTGTGTTTTACATGTATCTGGTACATAAGTGGAATTGATGGGTCACTGGGTACGTGCATGTTCAATCTGATAATTCCAATCTCCATTCTGAAATGGATTTCGTACTCCCATCCACGGTATGTGAAAATTTCACAGCAACACTTGGAATCTTTTTGGAGTTTTCATAAGTTTTCCCAAGCAAGTGGGTTTGTTATGACTTTGAATTTTTGGATTAAATTGGCACTTCCCTGATGACTAATAAGGTTGAGCATCTTTTCAAATGTTTATTGGCCACTTGATTATCCTCTTTTGAAAAGTGCCAGTTCATGATTCTTACCTATTTGTTGTTGTTGTTGTTGAGTTGACTTTTTCTTGTTTGTAAGTGCTTTGATATATCTTGGATATGAGCCTCTTGTCAGTCACATGCATTGCAAATATCTTTTTCCACTCTTGGTTTACCTTTTTCTTCTCTGGGTGTCTTTTATTGAACAGAATTTCTTGCTTGTAATGTAGTCCAGTTTATCCATCTTACAGCTTATGATTAATGCTTTGTGATTCCTACTTAAGAAATTATTTCCTACTCCAAGATCATGAAGATGATCTCATGTTTATCATCCAGAAACCTCATGTTTATCATTGTTTTACTCCTCACATCGAGATATACAATTAGTTCCCCACCTCTGGTTATTATTGCTTTTTATCTGTAGCTATCGAGTTCCTCCTCTAATGGTACTAAATAATTACATTTCTAGGAACTATTTCTGATTTTCTTATCTGCTTGCATCCCCACTTTTCATTCTTTCTCCATCATTAAAAGAAATTCAGAATAAAAATTAGTTTGCCTATTTTCTTGAATTGGCCAGCCAGTTCAAACAAAGTGTTTGATTTTGTATTAGCCATTTATACCCAACTTGGATAATTTGCTTGCCAAGGCCTCTAAAATAAGTAAGTCTTCTATTTCTGGTCACAGGGTACTTCCTTCTAATTTGGTGAAGAGAATGGTGTTACTGGGTAAAAATTACATATTTTTAATTCCACATAAGAGGAAATTTCACCCTGGTACCAGCTGTGATTAACTAATAGTGTCTGGGATAGTTATTAAGTCTGAGCTATCACAAACCTACATACCTGATTTTTAAGCAAAATGATTCTCTCAGCATTGGTCCTGAACTACCTACCATCCTAATGGCTTGTAGATTTTGTGAATGCTTTCAACGGATAAATGACAGTGTAAAAACCTTCTGCATGCTCCTACTCGCCTACCCATTTAACCAATGATTATTATAATACCAGTGACTTTACCTTTGGCTTGACCTTTAACAGAGCTTATGCATATGTGGGAATATTGAAAGTGTTAAGTATTAGGGGCAAATATGCATTTTCAGTTGCATACTTGGAGAGCGTTGGCTTGATTATCTTTTTTTCTCTGACTGTTTTGATTTGATTCTGTAAAAACTACCATCATCCAAATATCTATCCCGTTTCATGAAGGGGCAGAGATACCCCATAGCATCCTCCATGCCATTTGTGCATCCAATTGATTGCAGCTGTATTCAGAAGAAAGGGAACAAATGTTTTGCTGATTCTACTGCCAAGAAGTAGATTAAATTTGGAAACATATCATTGATGGACAATTAAAACTCAGAAACATGGGATTTGCTAACTTAAAGCCAAGGAGCAGATAAGAGACTGCTGTTTTCAGTCATGGTTGTTGTTTAGGTGACTGGGGTTTGAACATTTAAACAGTTAATGAGAAAGATTTATTTCTATTTCATTTTTGTTCATTTTCTAAAGATTTGATTTCTTCATATGGTAGCATTTTTAAATACTCTCCTTTGTCAATGCCATAATTTATACACTTTAAAAGCAAGAGCCATCTGTTTGAAAAAGGCTTACATCTGAAACCTACATGCATACACACACAGAGAATTGTATATATAATAGAAGCATCTTTCATAAAATGACAGTAGAAAAGGTTTTCTGAATCAGGTTTTGTGAAATAAGAATGAAAATCCACTTTATTTGAAATGCGTATATCAGGATAACTTCTGAAAACAAACAAAAACATTATTTTGTTTACTTGTTTTCTGTTTAATTTAAGAACTTTGGGTATCACTCATTTTAGGATAACTAGGTCTCAGACATAGAAAGAGTCCCTAAAGCCTCTTTCCAATTATGCTTTTGTCTTGATTCTCTTCCTCTGTTGTTGATTTAGCCTAATTTGACAAAATGCCTTTATTTTTTTTATTTGAAGGGTTTCTTCTCTAGTCAAAAGAAATCTGCTATGGATCATTGTGCTGTCAGAAATACATGCCCCTTCAACTTGATGAAGGCATTGGCAACATGACTGCCTTGGATGTCAGTTGAGGCTAGATGGATGTCCTAGAGATTTCTCAGAGAACTCTGACAAATACTTGGCAGAGTAGTCACCATTTCTAACAGATTCCATCAGCACTGCTCTATCAGATGCAGAAACATTTAAACACCAACTGGGTATATTGAACACCAGAGCTGCAGAACTGCAGAGCTGGCAGTATCACATGTATTTGTGAGAGAACATTGAGATGAACTCGTAACAATCATCAAACAGCTGCAATCAACACCCATGTCATGGAAACACATTTTTCTCCAGATTTCAACAAGTCAAAATAAAATCCCATTGCTAGAGGCCAATGGGAAAACTGTGAATGCCAGGATTTAGATAATTGGGTAAAGTTTTGAGAATCAATCTGAAAAAAAAAATGGTTTTGAGTATTACACATGGGCACGCCTGCGACAGTCACCTCTCCTACATTAGAGTTAGTAGATAGCTTTTCAGTAAATGCCTGATTTTGTTCTCTTAACAGCTTATTTCTGACCTCTGCCTTCTTTCCCAATACTCTAGTTATTTTTCAAGGCCAGGCTGGCATAACAGAATATAATTATATCTTTTCCCTGAAATCTGTGTTGTAATTTGACTTTTGTGGATTGACCCTGGTGTCAGGGTCAAAGAATGATGTTATAGGGCTCTGAAGTCACTGGGGCCTGCTGCAAATAATAGTTCATTTCTGGAATGAGCTCCTTACATCTTTTCTATCATCCTTTAAAAATGTTATATCAAAGTGAAGTGGGGAATTTAAATGAATATTAAGATAATTAGATAACAACTCTAAACAACCTCTTCTGCTTGAACTACTTGACTAAATCAAAGGAAACCAATTTTTTTACCTGAGTTGTCCATCTAAGTGCTTTAATTCTACACCTAATTTATTTTTACTTCCAGCAAAGATCTCTTCCCTCTCTTTTCCCCTTTTTTACTCCCACCAATCGCCATGTGGCTATGCACTCTTACTTTCCTAGTGACTTATACAGAAAATACATATCGAACATATTTAATTGTAAAAAATTTGGTTTTTTACAATTATTATAAAAGCTTGGTTGCTTACACTGGTGTATTAAATAGCTTTTAAAAGTTAACTTCTCCTTCAACTCAATTTTTTTTCTGACGGTTTGTCTAATTTTGCGTAAAGACTACATTTCATGTGTGATGATAACACTCTTACATATAAAGGATGTTTATTTGAAATATAATGCAATATGTTCCAATAACTACAGTCCCATTTAAACACAGAAACAGAAGTAACTAAGCGTAAGAATGCAAATGCACTAAATTTTTCTACTTGTTAAATAATAATAAAGCTCTGTCACCAAACTGAAGTATATCATATCAATTACCACATTTTCCAAATTAATGTATGATAGTAACATAGGAGGCAATTTAGGTAAATGCTGTAGAAAATATGAAACACTTTGAGAAAACATACACATTTTTGGTATACCTGAACCTCAAAGAAAATGAGCACATTCACACACTAAACAACTCAGGAAACCTTAATCATAAAAAAGATATTATTTCCTAGATTAAGTATAAAATAGATGCTGAATGAATTAATCATAGAATTTATACATAAATAAATTTTATTTGTAGTGATGAGAAATCATATAAATATTAAAATGATATATGGGAATAAAATCCACTGTCTTATCTAGACTTCATTATATATACACACACACACACACACACACATACACACTCTAAGGAAAGTATAAGACCTAGACTAGAGTCTAATCAACAACATTTAGGGAATATTGGCACAATTGAACTTAGGTGAAAAGTAATGAAAGATATAGAATCAGTTTCACAGAAATCCCAACATTCTTTACCAGTGAAAAATCATTTCCAGATATAGATAATGGCAAATGAGATCCACTGGTAGAGTTAGATGAAGATTTGAATTATATTTCTTTAGATCAAAGGAGACAAATAGAATTGCCTTATTTGATACATAATAAACAGAGACTATGTTGAAGAATTGAATTTTTTGTCTCTAAAAATGGATTTATTAAATATTTAGTAAAATAATTAAACCAAGACCAAACTTTGCAGTTAATAACCTTAGAATGGTTGTTAATCATCTGATATAATAGCATGGCCAATGCAAGTGATAAGCAAGAAAATCTAGAAATAATGATGCTTCCTCAAAATCAGCATTTAAAAGTAGATCACCATTCACTTGAACCAAAGCTCTTTATGAGAAGTGAGCTATTCTACATTTTCAAATACCTGGAAGAAAGTATTTGTTTGCATATAATCTCTAAATTAAATAAAATTTAGAACTTGCTAAAACTATATGGGATGATAGGACTTCTTCATGCCATTTAATTTATGGGAATTCAAAGTAACGTCTTATATTAAAAGTTTCCAATGTTTTCTAAAGTTCACAATATTCAGTTCAAGAATTTAAAAATGGATATATAAAGGATACATGGGAGTCACTGAGTAATTTCAGTTGTTCATCTATAGTCAAACAAAGTCATAAAATTTCAGAAATGAAAGGAACATGACTGAGTATTTCAAGAACTAATATTATAGATAATAAAATTGAGGCCCAGAGAAGTTAACTAACATTTGAGTGAGTTGGTCATGCGCTCAGCAGATTGTATGTTACTCATCATGACTTTCCTATGTATTACACATACAAATCATTTACATATGGCAAGATAAAAAGCCTTCCCCTGGATAGGGACTACTAAACAGTTCTCATGACCACTGAACAAAATTTTGCTGTGTAGTATGTTATACCTAGTGGCTAGGCTTGTACTGATTTCTCATATAGTACACAGAAAGCGGAGAGTTTGCTTTCACTTTCAACTGCTGGGCACGTCTCTGTGTCAACACTATTGCCTAACTTGACTATTCTTTGTAGATTTTCCGTTAGGCTTGAGATCTACAGGGATCTAAATTTAAAGAATGGAGAATATAGAGAAACTTCTAGGCACTTAAGATAGAATACTAGACAGCTAAATAGTAGCTATACAGCAAGGATAAAAATGATATGGTACGTGCGAGTAGGAACTTGTAAGAAATTAGCTTGGAAACTTTGAGGATATTCAACAAACATAATTCATTTAGCTGGTAATCAACTATCTAGGTCAGAGGCATGGTGGAAAGTGCTGATCCAACTAGATGAACAGATAAGAAAAATCAGGCCACCTTTTTAGGTGCTCTCAGTCATTTAAGTCAAGGTTTATATAACCATTAGTTTAAAATAGGAATTTCTCTTAAGGAATTTATAATTAGGTAGACTTGAATTCAAATACACTTTCTCCCTTTTATTATTTATGAAAACTTGTACAATACATTTTTATAAATCTTGGATTTAAAAGAATGCACAATTATGATATATTTAAAACAAAAATGTCTTGTATGTAATATAGTAAACATTTATGCACTCTCCATCCATGTTTAACGACTGTTAAAGTTTTTGATATTTGATTCATGTTTATTTATAATAAATAAAATGGTCCCCCTCCACAGTCCCATTCATCTCCTATTCTTCACAAAAAAACTACCCTGGAATTGGTATGTATCCATCCCATGCATGAGTTTATACGGCTTTTAATTGTGATAAAAAGTAAATAACAAAATTAACCATGTTTAACTGTACACTTCAGTAGTATTAAGTATATTCACATTAATGTGAAAAGAGATCTCCGTAACTTTTTAATCTAACAAATCTGAAGCTTTACATCTATTAAACAATTCCCCTTTTTACCCTTTTCCCAGCCCCTGGTAACCCCCATTCTTTTTGTTTATATGGATTTGATTATTTTTTTTGAGACAAGGTCTCACTCTGTCACCCAGGCTGGACCACAGTGGCGTGATCATAGCTCACTGTCACCTTGAACTGCTGGCCTCAAGCGATCCTCCTGCTTCGGCCTACCAAAGTTCTGGGATTACAGGCATGAGCCACTGTACCCAGACAGACTTTGAATGCTGTGAATACCTCATATAGATGGACTCATAAAGTATTTGTTATTTTGTGAAGGGTTTATTTCACCTAGCATAATGTCCTCAAGGTTCGTCCATGGTGTATCATGTCACAGAATTTCCTTCCTTCCTAAGTCTGAATAAAATTCTATTGTAGATATATGTCACATTTTTATCCAATATTTAATAAACTGCACTTGCCAGGTTATTTCATTATTTCAAGTATCTTCTTTTTATTTCAATAAATTTAGAGAGTACAGGTGTTTTTTTGTTACATGGATAAATTGTATACTGGTGAAGTCTAGGCTTTTAGTGTATCCATTACCCAAATAGTGTACATTGCACCTGATAGGTACTTTTTCAACTCTCACCTTCCTCCCAGCCTCCACCTTCTGAGTCTCCAATGTTTATTATATCACTCTATAAGACCATGCATATGCATAGATTAGCTGCCACTTGTAAGTGAGAATATGCAATATTTGGTTTTCTGTTCATGAGTTACTTCACTTGTAATGATGGTTTCCAGTTCCATCCAAGTTACTGCAAAAGACATTATTTCATTCTTTTCTTAAGGCTGAGTAGTATTCCATGGTACATACATAGCATATTTTCTTTATCCACTCATCAGTTGATGGGCTTTTATATTGAACACATATCTTTGCAATTGTGAATTGTGAATTGTGTTGCAATAAACAAATGAGTGCAAGTCTTTTTGATATAATGATTTATTTTCTTTGGGTAGATACCCAGTCGTGAGATTGCTGGGTAAAATGGTAGATCTACTTTTACTTTTAGGTCTTTAAGGAATCTCAATACTGATTTCCATAGAGATTGTACTAAGTTACATTCCCACCAACAAGTGTATAAACATTCCCTTTTCACCATATCCCCGCCATCATCTACCATCTTTTTGACTTTCTACTAATGACTGTTCTCACAGGGGTAAGGTGATATCTCACTGTGGTTTTGGTTTGCATTTCCCTGATTATTAGTGATGTTGAGCATTTTTCGTATGTTATTTGGCCATTTGTATATTTTCTTTTGAAAAATATTCATGTTGTTTCCCCACTTTTGACTGTGGTTATTTGGTTTATTTAGATATTAGTCCTTTGTAGGGTACATAGTTTGTGAATATTTTATCCCATTCTGTAGGTTGTCTGTTTACTCTGTGGATCATTTCTTTTGCTGTGCAGAAGCTCTTTAGTTTAAGTCCCATTTATTTATTTATTTCATTTTCATTACATGTGCTTTTGGGGTCTTAGTCATAAATTCTTTGCCTACACTAATGTCCAGAAGAGTTTTTCCTAGGTGTTCTTATAGAATTTTTGTTTTCAGGTCTTACATTTAAGTCTCTAATCCATATCAAATTAATTTTGGTATATGGTGAGAGATAGGCATCCAGTCTCATTCTTCTGCATATGGCTATCCAATTTTCCCAGCACCATTTATTGAATAGTGTGTCCTTTCCCCAGTGTATGTTTATGTCTGCTTTGTTGAAGATCAATTGGCTTTAGGTATATGGCTTTATTTTTGGGTTCTCTATTCTGTTCCATTGATCCATATGTCTACTTTAATGCCAGTACCATGCCATTTTCGTCACTATAGCCTTATAGTATAATTTGAAGTTGGGTAATGTGATGCCTCCAGATTTGTTCTTTTTACTTAGGATTGCTTTGGGATTCAGGTTCTTTTCTGGTTCCATGTGAAATTTAGGATTACTTTTTATAATTTTGTGAAAAATGGCATTGATATTTTTATATGAATTGAATATGTAGATTACTTGGGACAGTATGGTCATTTTAACAATATTGATCCTTCCATTAATGAGCATGGGATGGTTTTCCATTTGTTTGTGTCATCTGTGAATTATTTCATCAGAGTTTTGTAGTTCTCCTTGTAGAGATCTTTCAACTCCTTGGTTAATTATATTTCTTGATATTCTATTTTATTTGCAGCTATTGTAAGTGGGATTGAGTTCTTATTTGTTTCTCAGCTTGATCATTACTGCTGTGTAGAAATGCTATTGATTTGTGTATGTTGATTTTGCACCCTGAGACTTTACTGAATTCATTTATCAAATCTAGAAGTCTTCTGGGAGAGTCTTTAGGATTTTCTAGGTAGAAGATCATATCATTGACAAACAGAGATAATTTGACTTCCTCTTTTCCAATTTGGATGCCCTCTATTTCTTTCACTTGCCTGATTGCTCTGGCTAGGACTTCCAGTACTATGTTTAATAGAAGTGGGCATCCTTGTCTTGTTCTAGTTCTTAGGGGGAATGCTTTCAACCTTTCCCATTCAGTATGATATTGACTGTGTTTGTCATACGTGGCTTTTATTATTTTGAGGTATGTTCCTTCTTTGTTTAGTTTGTTGAGGTTTTTTATCATGAAGGGATGCTGGGTTTTATGAATTTTTTTCTGCATCTATTAAGATGATCACATGGTTTTTAAAAATTCTATTATGCAGTGAATTACATTTATTGACTTGTCTATGTTGAACCATCTATGCATCTCTGGGATGAATCCCACTTGATCATGGTGAATTATCTTTTTGATGTGCTATTGTATTTGGTTTGCTAGTTTTTTTTTTTTTTTGAGAGGGTTTTCCTCTATTGCCAAGGCTAATCATAGTTCACTGCAACCTGAAACCCCTGGGCTTAAGTGATCATCCTGCCTCAGCCTCTCAAGTAGCTGGGACTACAGGCATGTGCCACCATGCCCGGCTAATTTTTCTGGTTTTTGTAGAGAAGGGGTCTTGCTCTTGCTCAGGCTGGTCTCAAACTCCTGACCTCAAGCAATTCTACCATCTTAGCCTCCCAGAATGCTGGGATTACAGGTCTGAGCTACTGTGCCTGGTCTGGTGTGTTATTAAATAGTTTTATTGAGGATTCATGCATCTATGTTCATGAGGGATATTGTGTATAGTTTTCTTTTTTCATTGTGTCCTTTCCTGGCTTTGGTATCAGGGTGATACTGACTTCATAGAATGAGTTAGGGAGAATTCCCTCCTCAATCTTTCGGAACTCCTTCAGTGGGATTGGTACCAGTTCTTCTTTGTACATCTGGTAGAATTTGGCTGTGAAGATGTCTGGTACTGGGCTTTTTTTGTTGAGAATTTTTTAAAATTTTTATTACTGCTTCAATCTCATTGCTTGTTATTGGTCTCTTCAAGATTTCTATTTCTTCCTGATTCAAGCTTGGGGCATTGTTTCCAAGAATGCATCCCTTTTCTCTAGATTTTCTTGTCTGTGTACATAGAGGTGCTCATAGTATTCTTGGATGATCATTTTTATTCTTGTGGTATCAGTTGCAATGTCTCCTTTTTCATTTCTGATTGAGTTTATTTGAATCCTTTCTCTTCTTTTCCTGGTTAACCTAGGTAAGGTGTATCAGTTGTGTTTATATTTTCAAAGAATCAGCTTTTTGTTTCATTGATCCTTTGTATTCTTTGTTTCAATTTCATTAGTTTTGCTCTGATCTATGTTATTTATTGTCTTCTGCTATGTTTGGGCTTCATTTGTTCTTCTTTTACTAGTTCCTTGATGTGCGATATTAGGTTTTTAATTGGTGATATTTTTGTCTTAATGTCTTAAGCATTAAGAGCTATAAACTTCCCTCTTAGCACTGCTTCTTCTGTATCTTAGATATTTTGATAACTTGTGTCACTATTATCGTTCATTTTGAAAACTATTTTAATTATCATCTTGATTTCACCATTGATCCAAAGGTCATTTGGCAGCAAGTTGTTCAATTTTCCTGTATTCGTATAGTTTTGAGAGTTTCTCTTGGAATTGATTTCTAGTTTTGTTCCACTGTGGTTTGAGAAGATACTAGGTATAGTTTTGATTTTTTTCAATTTATTGAGACTTGTTTTGTGGCCTAATATATGGTCTGTCTTGGAAAATGTTCAATGTGCTGATGTGAAGAATGTATAGTCTTTAGTTTTTGGATAGAGTGTTCTGTAAATGTCTGTTAAGTCTATTTTTTCTAGAGTACAGTTTAAATCCATTGTTTCTTTGTTAATTTTCTTCCTCAATGATCTGTCTAGTTCTGCCAATGGAGTTTTGAAGTCCTCCACTATTATTGTATTGCTATTTATTTCTATTTTTAAGTCTAGTAGTATTTGTTTTATGAATCTAGGAGCTCTTGTGTTAGGTTCATATATATTTAGGATTGTTATATCTTCTTGTTGACTTGATCCCTTTATCATCATACAATAACCTTCTCTCTGTGTATATACTGTTGTTGACATACATTCTGTTTTATCTGATATAATAATAGCTACTCCTGCTTGATTTTGGTTTCTATTTGCTTGGAATATTTTTTCCACCCCTTTATCTTGAGTCTATGAGAATCTTTGTGAACTAAGTGGGTCTGTTGAAAGAAGCAGATATTTGGGTTGTGGCTTTTTTAATGCATTCTGCCAACCTGTATATTTGAAGTGGAGCATTTAGATCATTTACGTTCAATGTTAATATTGATATGTCAGATGGTATTCCAGTCATCACGTGTATTGTTACCTAGTTGCCTTGTATTTTCCTTTGTATTCCTGTTTTATAAGAGCTGTGAGTTTTCTGCTTTCAAATGTTTTTATACTGGTGAGTATCAACCTTTCATTTTGATGCTTAAAACTCTTTTAAGCATTTCTTGCAGGGATGATATAGTGACAAATTCCTTTAGCATTTGCTTGTCTGGGAAAGACTTTATTTCTCATTCAGTTATGAAACTTAGTTTTGCAGGATACAAAATTCTTTGCTGACATTTATTCTCTTTAAGAAAATGAAAGATTGGATGCCAGTACTTTCTGGCTTTTAAGGTTCCTGCTGAGAAGTCTGCTATTAGTCTGATAGGTTTTCCTTTATAAGTTATTTGATATTTTGATCTGACTGCTTATAGGATTTTCTCCTTCATGTTGACTTTTGTTAACCTTGGTAATGCCCTTTTTACAATGAATCTCCCCCATGTTCTTTAAGCTTCTTTTATCTGGATGTCTAACTCTCTAGTTAAAGACCAGGGAAGTTTTCCTCAATTATTTCCACTAATAGGGTTTCCAAACTTTTTTCTTTTTCTTTTTCTTCCTCAGGAATACCTATAATTCTTATGTTTGTACATTTTACAGAGTCCCATATTTCTTGGATACTTTGTTAATTTCTTTGAATTCTTTTTTTCTTTATTTTTCTTTGATTGGGTAATATGAAAGCCTTGTCTTCAAGTTCTAAAATTCTTTCCTCTGCTTTGTCTGATCTATTGTTAAAACTTTCCACCGTATTTTGTAATTCCATATGAGTCTTTCATTTCCAGAAGTTCTGTTACTTTTATTTTTCAAAAAAATCTCTTTCTTAAATTTTTCTTTCATATTTTTAATTTTTTTATTTCTTCGTGTTGGTTTTCAATTTTCTTTTGGATGTCATTGAGCTTGCTTGCAATCCACATTTTGAATTCTTTATCTGTCATTTCAAAATTTTCCTTTTGGTTGGGCTTCATTCATTGCTAGAGAGCTATGTGATCCTTTGGCGGTGTTACAACAGCCTTCTTTTTCATATTGTCACAGTTCTTACTCTGGTTTGTTTTCATCTGGAGAAACTATCACTTTTTATTTTTGAATTTACTTTGATTTGGATAGGACTTTTTTTCTTTTTAATTTAAGTTTTTCCCCTTGAGGGTATGAGTATATCATATGTTGTGTTTGGTTGTTTGGATTCAATTTTGGGTGATTTCTGGGGGCCAAGGCTCTGTATCAGTTTCTTGGTTATATATAGCCTTTGTGCAGGGGCTTTCTCAGATACTGATTATAGTAGATATGTACTAGGTACATGAGTAGGCTCACTACCTTCTGCAGTACTGGAATTCCAGAGGCTTCAGGAAACTTGTCGCATTCTCCGGAACTATTGGATTGTGCATTTCAACTTCCAGGGCCAGTAGGTGGCACTTACAGGTAAAAGCCAGCTGTAGCAGAAGCTTGTGGGTAGGCATTTGAATTTTGTTTACTGTAAGGGATTCTCTGCTGTCTTAGGTGATGGACTAGTCTGTGGTAGGAAAGTGATCTACTTCCCTATCCTGCCCCTGCCTGCCCCTGAGAGGCTTTTGCCTCTCAGTTTAGTCAAACTCTGTCATCTATCTCTAGGCCACAATGCTGCTGAGATCTGCAGAAAATGCCTTTCTAATAGCTGTCTACCTAAATGGTTTCAGAGAACCTCTTCCCTCATCTCAAAACAGATATCTTTGTGTCTGACTTGTTTTTCTCTGTGGGGAACACTGCTATTCCATGTAGAGAGGGAGAGGTTTACTGCCTTTTGGCTTGTACAGTTAAGTGCCCACTGTGGTATTGCTGGCAATTGGGTCAGTTGGACCTCAGACTGCTCGGGGTGTGTTCTGACACCAGTGGTGGTGGACTAAGTTAGGTAATCCCCATGCCCTAGGCTCCTGGATGGCACGATTGATTCCTGGGGGGACTAGACCAAGATGGGGCTGGTAAAATTATCCTCAGGCCTCCCTGGGTTCAGGCACTGGCTATGATAGGGAAGGGTGGGGAGATCTCTGGTCCAGCAGAATGAGCAATTAGGGGAAGTGTGGGTGCACTGTGCGCATGCCATTAGGCAGGGTTGACCCCTCTTGTCCAGATTAGCAGAGGTAGGCCACTGTGGGGCACACAGGCCACTGACACCTCCCTCCCTCAGTAGTGACAATAGTCTCTGTCCTTTGGGAGCATGAAAGCACCTCAATTCCAAGCTCCCTTCCTGGCCTGGTGGCAGCAGGGATGGCAGAGGCAGCTCAACCCACAATGGGCTAGGCTCCCAGATTGGATGCAGGCTGTGGGCATTTGTGCCACAGACTTGCCTCCAGGGGGTTTAGGTTCCTCTCAGTAGAGGTAGACAGCTGAAGACACAGATGGCTCACTGTGCCTCCCTCAGCTGTGACAGCAGTTTCTATCCTTGGGGTACACAAGAGTGCCTATTTCTCTCCCCTGTTTCTTGCTGGCCCTGTGGCTGTGGTAGCAGCAGTGTAGATGGCAGCCCCAGAGCAAAACAGAGACCTCTAGAGGCTGTGTTTCTGAATGGCTCTGGGCTCAAGGGCCATAGAGCTTCATCTGAGTTCAAGCAATGCTTCTGTATACCTTCTGGGTAGCTCCATGCCTCTGTCTGGGGGCTTACAAGGGCCTAGGGCTTCCCCTGTAGCTAGGATTTTAAGATTCCCTGGCAGGAGAGTGGAATCCCAGGAATCTTTCACTCACATTTTCCCCATGTCAGGGAGCTTCTCCCATCTTCCCACCCATCCTTACTGAGCAGGGAGTCTGTCTTCATTCTTCTCCACTTTTCCGGTCCTGTTGGATCTCTGCAGTCTGCACATTTTCCCCAAAACAAAGATATCTCTGTATTGCCATCTTGTCTCATGTTTTGTTTGTCTATTCATACATCAGTGGGCATTTGGGTTGCTTCCATCTCTTGGCTACTGTGAATTGAATAGTGCTACTATGAACATGGGTATGCAAATATTTCTTTGAGACCCTTCTTTCAATTCTTTTGAGTATATAACTAGAAGTGGGATTGCTAGAGCATATTGTTCTTCTATTTATAACTTTTGAGAAACCTCCATACAGTTTTTCCATAGCAGTTGCACTATTTTACAATCTGACTAACAGCACACAAGGGTATCAATTTTTCCACATTCTTGCCAACACTTTGAGATCTTTTGCCTTTTTGATAATAGCTATTCTAACACGTGTGAGGTAATACCTCCTTGTGGTTTTGATTTGAATTTCCCTGATAATTAGGGTTGTTGAGCATCTTCTCATATGCTTGTTGGTCATTTGTATATCATCTTTAGAGAAATGTTGATTCAGGTCCTTTATATTTTAATTGGGTAATTTAATTTTTTGTTGTTGAGTTGTAGGAGTTCTTCACATATTCTAGATATTAACCCCATATCTGATATATGTTTTGCAAATATTTTCTTCCATTCTATAGATTGCCTTTTCATGCTGTTGATTGTGTTCTTAAAAAAAAAATAAAGTTGGGTTCTCATTATGTTGCCTAGACTGGAGTGCAGTGGCTATTCACAGGTGCAATCCCATTACTAATCAGCATTGGAGTTTTGACCTGCAACATTTTCAACCTGAATGGATTCACTCCTTCTTAGGCAACCTGGTGGTCCCCAGGTTGGTCAATATGGGAGGTCACCATATTGATGCCAAACCTAGTGGAAACACCTGGTCATCATAGCATGCTCCAGCCCAGAGCTCCTGGACTCAAGTGAACCTCTTGCCTTAGCCTCCTGAGTAGTTGGGACTACAGATGTGCGCCACCATTCCTAGCTGATTGTGTCCTTTGATACACAAAAGTTTTTAAGTTTGATGTAGTCCCATTAGTCTATTTTTACTATTGTTGCCTATGCTTTTGGTGTCATATCTATGAAATAAGTGCCAATGTCATGAAGCCATTCTCTTATATTTTCTTCTAGTAATTTTATAGTTTTAGGCCTTGCACTTATGTCTTTAATCCATTTTGAGATAATTTTTGTCCATGATGGAAAATAAGAGTTCAACTTCATTCTTTTGTGTGTCGATATCCAGTTTTCTGAACAGCATTTGTTGAAGAGATTGTCCTTATCCCATTGAGTGGTCTTGACACCTTGTCAAAGATCATTTGACCATATATTCAAGGATTTATTTATGGGCTCTGTTCTATTTCATTGGTCTAATTTTCTGTCTTTATGTAAGTACCACATTATTTTGATTACTCTAGCTTTATAATTGTTTTGAAATCAGAAAGTGGAAGTCATCCAATTTTGTTCTTTTTTGAAATTGTTATGGCTATTTGAAGTCCCTTGAGATGCCATATGAATATTAGAGAAAAATTTTCTATTTCTGAAAAATATACCAGTGAGATTTTGATAGAGGTTGTATTAAATCTATAGATTGCCTTGGGTATTATGCACATTTTAACAATAGGAAGTCTTCCAATCCACGAACACAAACTTATTTGTGTCTTTCCGTGTGTCTTCTTTATTATCTTTCAGAATTGTTTTATAGTTTTCAGTACAAGTATTTCACCATCTTGGTTAAGTTTATTTCTAAATATTTTATTATTTTTGATGCTACTATAAATAGAATTATATTAATTTTCTTTTCAAGCTGTTTATTGTTAGTGCATAGAAACACAATTGATTTTTATATATTGATTTTGGAGCCTATAACTTTGCTAAATTCGTTTATTAGTTCTAACAAATTTTTTAATGAAATTCTTAAGATTTTCTACATATAAGATCATGTCTGATTTGTCAAAAAATAGATTACTCTATGCAGATGGTTTCATCTCTGGATTCTCAGTCCTGTTCCAAAAGTCTATGTCTCTTTTCTTGTGCCAGTGCCATGATATTTTAGTTACTATAGCCCTGCAGTACAGCTTGAAGTCTGGTGCACTGATACTTCCAAGTTTATTCATGCCAAAAAACACAGTAAGAAAAAAATACCTGTGGTTGCCTCTAGTAGGGTGGTGGAATTAACTGGAAAGATGCATAAGGAACCCTCTGAGGTGATAAAAATATTGTGTATCTTGTTAGGGGAGTGGGTTACATGGATGTAAATTTTACACATATATGCACCTCCCCCAAATATAAATAACTATTAGATTATAGTTAGTAAGTTTGCATTGCTAACTAATATATTTTAGGCTTGAGCCAATGAGTAGATATTTTGAGCATAATGGCAATCAGATTTCTCATCATAGAGAAGAAAAATACAAATATGCAAAGGAGGAATGCTAGAATATACCTTGTGGTTTTGGATTGGGTTTGGAGTCATCAATGCACATATACCTCTGTTACCTGTATGGGCCTGGAAGAAATCCACACCAGTAGCAATGAGCACAAGTAGGGCCTAGACTTTGATTTCTAAACATAATTCTCTATTGAAAGGACAAGGACTCCATGAAGAAGGACTGATTACAGCATAGGGACACAGAAAGTACATAATTAGCTTGGAATATTTCATTGTTCCAGAAAGTAAGGAATTAACCAAATAATTATGGAGACAAATCAAAATGACAAAAGAGCTAGCTGAAAGTGTTTTTCATTGGCCAAATCTGGAATGATTTGAAAATCAAAACTAATAGGGTGTTGGTTTCTAATTGATTAAAAAAAGAATCCATGAATCAATACTGATATAAATCAATAAGTGAGTGAGAAAGAAAAGCCCTTTGTTACAGTAGGATGCCAACTAATAAATTTGAAACAATGATGGAGTGAGAAAATCATTAAAAATGTTAAAATTATCAGGGTAAAGTTTGATAAGGAACAGGATATTTGTATAGTTTCAACATTATCTCCCCACAAATTATTTATTAATTTCAAATGAAAGAATCGTAAATTTATAGTGGAGAAACTTGGTATTCAGTACCTTAACTAAGTGACGAAAGTTAATATCACCAATCCTGGGACATATTAATATCACATACCACCTGATATGATGCAGTGAGGATACATCACCTCTCTAGGATTACTGCCAAAGTACATAACTTGAATACATTCAGGAAAAAACATCAGATGATCCTGAATTTAGGAACATTTTACAAATAATTGGCCTAGACTCTTTAAAAACATGAAAGTCAAGAAAGGAAAAGAAAGTCTGAGAGACTATTTTAGATTAAAGGATACATGACAAGTAAATGTAGTGTTTGAAGTTTAAAACAAATTTAAATTTTTTTTTATTTCAGCATATTATGGGGGTACAAATGTTTAGGTTACATATATTGCCTTTGCCCCACCCGAGTCAGAGCTTCAAGTGTGTCCATCCCCCAGACAGTGCACACTGCACACATTAGGTGTGAACATACCCATTTCCTACTCCCCCCTCCCATCTGCTTGACACTGGATGAATGTTATTGCTATATGTGCACTTAAGTGTTGATCAGTTAAAACCAATTTGATGGTGAGTACATGTGTTTCTTGTTTTCCCATTCTCGTGATACTTCACTTAGTAGAATGGGTTCCAGCTCTATCCAGGATAATACAAGAGGTGTTAGATCACCATGTTTTTGTGACTGAGTAGAACTCTATGGTATACATATACCACATTTTATTAATCCACTCATGTATTGATGGGCACTTGGGTTGTTTCCACATCTTTGCAATTGTCAAATGTGCTGCTATAAACATTGTAGTGTAGATGTCTTTTTTATAGAATGTCTTTTGTTCTTTTGAGTAGATGCCCAGTAATGGGATTGTTGGATCAAATGGTAGTTCTACTTGTAGCTCCTTGGGGTATCTCCGTATTACTTTCCACAGAAGTTGTATTAGTTTGCAGTCCCACCATCAGTGTATGAGTGTTTCTTAAAATATGAACATTATTTTTTGCAGATCTGGAAAAAATAATTCTATGCTTTCTATGGAACCAGAGAAGACCCCGTATAGCAAAAGCAATCTTAAGCAAAAAGAAAAAATTAGGAGGCATCAATTTATCAGACTTCAAGCTATACTACAAGGCTATAGTAACTAAAACAATATGGAACTAGCACAAGAACAGAGACATAGACCAATGGAACAGAACTGAGAACCCAGATATAAAACCATTGCTCATACAGCCATCTAATCTTTAACAAAGCAGACAAAAACATTCACTGGGGAAAAGAATCCTTATTCAATAAATGGTGCTGGGAAAATTGGATAGCCACATGTAGAAGACTGATAACAGAATCCTCACCTTTCACCTCTCAGAAAAATCAACTCACAGTGGATAACAGACTTAAACCTAAGGCATGAAACTATAAGAATTCTAGAAGAAAATGTTGGAAAAAGTCTTATAGACATTGGCCTAGGCAAAGAATTTATGAAGAAGACTCCAAAGGCAAACACAGCAACAACAAAAATCAATAAATAGAACCTGATCAAATTAAAAAGCTTCTGCCCAGCCAAGGAAACTATCATGAAAGCAAACAGACAACCTACAGAATGAGAGAAAATATTTGCATGTTATACATCTAATAATGAGCTGATAACTAGTATCTATACAAAATTCAGGAAAATCAGCAAGAAAAAATCAAATAACCCTATCAAAAAGTGGGCAAAGAACATTAACAGAAACTTTTCAAATGAAGTTTTAAAAATTTTTAAAAAATTTTTATTATGGGTACATAAGAGTTATATATCTTTATGGGGTACATGTGATGTTTTGATACAGGTATATGGTGTGGATTAAATCAGAGTAATTAGAGTATCCATCATCTCAGGCATTTAACATTTTTTTGTGTTGGGAACATTCTAATTCCACTCTTTTAGTTATTTAAAAGTGTATCCTAACTTATTATTGATTATAGTCACTTTGTTATGCTATAATGTTTGATCTTGACTGGATCTTGGACTAGGAAAAATATATATCAATGTATAAATGTCCCTGGACTGGGACAGTTGACAAAATATTGTAGTTAGGTAAGAGAATGTTTGTGTTTTCAGAAAAAACATACTAAAGTAGTTAGAAACAAAGGCATACAATGTATTCACAATGGCTTCAACCTTCTCTCAAACAGTTTAAAAAATTATATATATACAAACTTCACATTTATAGATAAATATAAATTGTATATATAAATTATGTGCTATAAAATATATAATTTGTGTATAAAATTATTTATGTATACAACTTACATATAAAATTATATATTTAGAGAGAGAGAGAGAGAGAGAGAGAGGCAGAGAAAGTATAAACAATCAGTGAATCAGGATAAAGGATATACAAGAGTTCCTAACACTATGTTTGAAATTTTCTTTAGGTGTGAAATTATATAAAAATTTAAAATTATAAAAATTGTATTTAACTGTTCACAGATTTTTAGAAAGCAAATTTTTATACCAATACTTTGTAAATGGAAGAGGACTGGGGAGAAAGCAGAAACTTATTTTTCTCTGCCAGAAAACCCTCAGAGGCATTTTGATTTTTTCCCCTGATACATACATAAAGGATTAGGCACATAATAGACACTTGAATACATGTCAGCTATTGATATCATTATAGATCTGCAGCTATAAGATTTCTTTTTATCACCTGTATAGTGGGCTTAGAATTAGAGGTATCTACCTCTAGGCCCTTCATTTATCTCCTATGGAGCATTATATATTAAGTTGTATTGTGTCAGTGATCCTGTTGTTATTGCTGAGTAACAAACCACCTCAACCTGAATGATGTAAATAATGGCCATTTCGTTATATTGATGGATTCCGTGAGTCGGAATTAGGAAAGGGCAGAGGGAGAATAGTTTGGCTCTGCTATGCAACATTCAGGGCCTCAACAGTGATGTCTCAAAGGCTGGCAGACAATTGACAGTTGAGGACTAGGATCATTTGAAGGCTTGCTCACTCACATGTTCTGCACTGATGTGGAGGGCCTTGAATACTAGGACTGCCAACAGGAGCAACATAGTATTAGGAACTCCTGCATATCCTTTATCCAGATTTACTGATTGGCCTCTCCATGTGGTTTGGTGTCCTTACAGCATGGAGGACTCTGGGTAGTCAAACTTCTTATATGGTGGCTTGGAGCTCCAGACAGGAGTCTTCCAAGAACAAGAAGGAGGCTGCATCGCCTATTCTGACCTCACCTCAGAAGTCAAGAAGTCATGCATCTTCTCTTATGCAACATCAAGTTGATTACACAGGAGTCAAAAGTCCACCTGGATTCAAGAGGAGAGTACATATAGACTCTACCTCTCAATATCAAGAAAATCAAGTTTATATTGTAGAAAAGCATGTGGCATGGGAATTATTATTGCAGCCTTCTTTAGAAAATACAATCTATTATATCAAGTCTTTTCCATTTCAAAAAAACCACTCATCTGCCTCAGACTCTTTGGCCTTTTCAACATTTATAATTATTTTGTCTTTAATTTTACAGAAATTCCAGAAAAGCTATTCTCTAAAGACTAAGTACACAATATTACTGATACTGTAACAATTCTACAGAAATCAATCTCAAAAAATTTGGTAACAGGGAGTAAGCAAAAGAATTTAAATACATTGAGTATATTATAGGTGCATTTTAAAAAATTAGGAATATTCCATTCTATTGAATAACAATCTCTGAGATGGGATTTGTCAATCTATAGTTTAATAGCCTTTCTAGCATCAGAAAAGGAGTTGTTGGAAATGCAGAATCTTGGGCCTCAACCTGGGTCTACGGACTCAGAGTCTATATTTTAATAAGATCCCCACGTAATTAGTATGCTAATGGTATCAGCCTTTTTGATACCATTACTTTTTTTTTACAGTACTTTTTTTATATTTTTAATTATTATGGCTATGTAATAGTTGTATATCTTTATAGGGTACATGTGATGTTTTGATACAGGCATAAAATGTGAATTAATCAAGTCAGGGTAATTGGGGAATCCATCACCTCAGGCATTTATCATTTCTTTGTGTTGGGAGCATTCCAATTCCACTCTTTTAGTTAAAGTATACCCTAACTTATTATTGATTATAGTCACTTTGTTGTGCTATCAAATATTGTTCATTCTATCTAATTTTCTAATTGTGTTTTCTCACCCATTAAGCATCCCCACTTAATCCCCCCTCCCACTACCCTTTCCAGCCTCTAATAATCATCGTTCTACTCTCTGTATCCATGAGATCAATTGTTTTTAATATTTATCTCCCACATATGAGTGAGAACATGTTAGATTTGTCTTTCTGTGCTTAGCTTATTTCACTTAACATAATGTTTTCCAGTTCCATATATGTTGTTGCAGATGGCAGTATGTCATTCTTTTTGTGGCCATATAATATTCCATTATGCATATGGACCACAATTTCTTTATCCATTCATCCGCTGGTAGATGCTCAGGTTGATTCCAAATCTTGGCTACTGTGAATAGTGCTGCAATAAACTTGGGAGTGCAGATATCTTTTCAATATATTGAATTCCTATCCTTTGGATATATACCCAGCAGTGGGATCACTGTGTCATATGGTAGTTCTATTTTTAGCTTTTTGAAGAACCTCCGTACTGTTTTCCATAGTGATTACACTAATTTACATTCCCAGCAGCAGTGTACGAGGGTTCCCCTTTTTCACATCCTTGGCGGCATTAATTATTGCTTGTCTTTGTGATAAAAGCTATTTTAACTGGGATGAGAGGATATCTCATTGTAGTTTTGATTTGCATTTCTCTGATGACTAATGTTGAACATTTTTTTCATATATCTTTTGGTCATTTTTTTTTTATTTCAGGGTATTATGAGGGTACAAACATTATGGTTACATTTTATGTCTTTGCCTCACCTAAGCGAGGGTTAGAGGCATTCCCTTCCCCTCTACAATGCTCCCTGTGTCCTTTAGTTGTGGATTTACCCCTCATCCCCCTAATCCCTGGAGAGTATTACTGCCATGTGAGCACCCTGGTGTTCATCAGTTAGTACCAATTTGATGGTGAGTACAAGTGGAGCCCATTCTTCCGATCTTGTGGTACCTCACTTCAGATAATGGGCTCAAGTTCAATCCAGGAAAATATAAGAGGTGCTAGATCACTGTTGTTTCTTATGATTGAGTATTATTCCATCGTATACATATACCAAATTTTAATAATCCACTCATGGATTGACGGGTACTTGGGTTGTTTCCACGTCCTTGCAATAGTGAATTGTGCTGCCATAAACATTCGGTGCAGATGACTGTATTACAGCATATCTTTTGCTCTTTTGGGTAGATGCCTAATAGTGCTATTGCTGGATTGAATGGTATTTCCATTTTTATCTCTTTGAGGCTGATACCATTACTAATATGTTATTAGTAGTTTGGGAAGCTCTGGTTTAAGAAATTCTGATGATCCTTTAGGTGTGGGAACCAATCCCTTTAGAAGCCGTATCCATCAGAACGTGGTCAACTACATAGGTCCATCTGTAGCAGAAACATTTATTAAAGTGCTAGAAATTGAGGCCCTAGAATGTATATTTTATTAAGTCTCCCTCCTGCAGTGATTTTTATGCCAATTTTTGTTTGAGAACCAGTTTTCTTAAGCAGTGGGAATTATTGCTTGACTCTAAGCATTGTTCTCAGTGTGAACATTATACTAGCAGCATTAGTATCTCCTGGGAACTTAGAAATGCACACTCTTGGGTACTACTCCAGACCTAATTGAATCAGAAACTGTAGGGGTGGGACCCAGCAATCTGTGTTTTAGGAAGCCCTCTTGGTGATTCTGACACACATTAAAGTTTAAGAACTGCTGTGCTTAACATATAGACAATGTACCCAGAAGTGGCTAACATAAAATTATCAGCTTCCCAGTCAGGGGTTTGTCCTGTTGCTGATGCTAAAAGATTTTACGCAATTTTTCAAATTTTGTCAATTACTTTAGCTAAAAATTATGAAAATGTATTTTGTACCATGTCAGTGCTTTCATAGGAAAGCACATTTGTTGTCATGTTTACATTTCGGCAGAGTTCTTTATTTTAAATTTTACTTTAAAGTACGCATGCTCATTTTTTCAATTTGTCCCATGCATCTCATCAGTATTAAATAGCCTAGAATATTGTACATAACTCATTTCTATTATACCGTTTTGCTATTAAGGATGAATGAAAAGTATAGCCCTTTCAAATCATATGTGAGTGACTGGTAGCCCACCTGTACCTGTTGTCTACCAACTGTTTAGTTGTCAGTGGTATAACAGCCTGTCTGACAGCCTGAATTGACGCGGTGTTAATGAAAAGGAACACCTGGGTAGAGCAGAGTATCAGACTCTTGCCCCATCAGTTGAAACAGCTGTGGTCCACAATGTGCCAAGAAAAGGTCAAAAAGGGCGAGCAAGCTTTGTAGAGAGAAAAAAATAAAAACAGAACAAAACTTATGTTTCTCTAAATAAGCCAGCCTCACTGGATATGAAAGAATGATGGTAAAAAGTCCAATAGATGTCTCTGGAGATCAGTTTTAGAAAGAAATGCAACACTCTGAAGAAATGAAATATATTTTTGAGGGGAGGAGGGGGCCTTGCTCTATGTTCCCAGTGCATATGTAGCTGTGACATCATTATGATACTTATGCCACACCACTTTCAAGATTTTATAGAATTCTTCCTGTTCTGCATTAGCACATAGATGAACAACTGTGACTTTGCTTTGTCAAATTATGTGGCCGATAGCTAGTATTGTACTCATAATTCTCAGTGATGGATATGGCTGTGAGGAATACATTATTTGGATATCTGATGGAAAACTGGGTGTGCAACAGTGTGCGGTGCTCTAGATATGGCTGTTAAATCAAAAGGGAAGGGATGTAAGATATCCATTTTGTAAAGTTAGATGTACGGGCATTGAAGAAAGACTGGAAGGAAATACAGCCAGATGTTAATCATAGTTATATCTGGGGGGTGAGATTATGTTTATTTAGTCTTTCTACTTTTATGGGTTTCTATTTTATCTGTAATAAAAATGTATGACTAAGTATTAATTTTATCATTTAAAAAGATTACTTTTGAAGCTGCATGTCACCTTAACAAAAAATAAATAAGAAAATAAAAATTAGAAAGATGACAGTTTTTCTTGATGAAAAAGGGGGCTGAAAATGTAGACATTTTGCTACTGCTAAATTAAGTGTAGTGACTTTGCTAGTGTAGCGTCATCTTGGACTAGCAGAACTGGCATTACCTGGGATGCTAGAAATGCATCCAAGACCTACTGAATCATAATCTTCATTTTTACAAGATTCTCAGATGTTGTCTGTACAGAAAAATTTTGTAGAAGCATTGAGGTAGGGCCTTAGTCTTAGGAAGGAGAGTCATCCATGCTAAATATGTTAAATTCCTATATCCAGTATTGTATTCAACTGATTTCAGCATGCTTAAGATTGAAATGAAAATAGAATTTTTGAGTAGGGCCAATCTGCTTAATTTAAATAGTACCTACTTATTTAGATGCACAGGTAAAGGAAAATGAGTCTATGTTAAGAGAAAATTTATTAAGGAGGGAAAATGAGACCAAATGGAGATTGTTTCTCATTCAGTTTTCTTTCTCACTAACACCACTTTGGATGGTGGTGCTTAGAAATAAAGTTTGTTGGCAACCAAAAATAATGGTGAACATATGTGAATGGAAGGAATTCCCATGGTGCCATTCGTTCTGCATTTCTGGGGAAAATAGCTCCATGAAAGCTTGGATTGTAATTTTTACAGCTGGTGGGTTTTCTAAAGCCACCGCCATTCAAAATTCATTTGTAATTGCTAGTGTACTTATTAGCAAAGTGTGAACCACAGCAAGCCCAGACTCCTGTGTTTTCACATGTCTCATACCTCTGTTCTTTCCCTTTTTACAATCCTCTATAAACTGTTATCAAATATGTATGTTTCATTTTTATCCAAAATTATTTTATTCAGTAAACACTTCAGAATGCTAATAATAGATGATATAATATATATGCTATTTTAAACAGCTCAATTAACAGATGAATTCAACATTTGTATAGGCTGTTAGAGAAGAAGGTATATTGATAGTTCAAACTTCTTTAGTAGATAATGACTTGTACCACTTTCTCTCTCCCACCCCCCATTCTCTGTTTGTGAGTGTGTGTTTGTGTGTGTGTGTGTGCGCGAGAGAGAGATTGATAAGACAAAAAGAAGAAAAACAGCATGATGTGTAATTTTCCAATTTAATGTTCATGTGAACCACCTGGGAATCTTGTTAAAATGCAGATTCTGAATATTTACTTAGCAAGGCTAGAGCTCAAAGAACCTAGGCTTTGAAGGCAAAACAAACCTAGCCCAGCCAATTGGTCTTGAGTATGTTACTTTAATTCTATGGTTACTTTAATTCTTGGATTTCATCATCTGTAAAATGGGGCTAAAAATTGTGAGGATTCAAAAAAATAAAACCAAAATAATGTTGGTAAAGCACCTGATACATGGAGAAACTCAATAAACATTATTCATTGTATTATTGCCATTAAGCTGATGGTCTGGCAAACACAATAGATTGAAGGAAAAGAAGAGTCAAATGAAACAGCTAACATATTTCACAGTGTGAAATCTCAAGCTTGCTTATGTGTGGCCCTTTTCAGTTCCTTTGACTATAGGGATTGCCCACTGGACCATGAACTAACCAGAAGAAAAATGGGAAACTAATATTATGTCAGCATTCTCTACTTCAATTCAGAACCAATTGCCTGGATTGTGTCACTATCAGGTTTTGGTATCATTTTTGTTCTTCTCTTAGCAATGGATAGGAGTACCTACCCCTTTTGGGCTTCACTGCCTTCTTGTTTTCCTGGTTATAACTTCATATCTTCTTTAAAAAATTGTTTTGATAAGAACTGAAATTTTTCCTCCAGCTATGGTACCTGAAACTGCCTTGCAGTTCCAACACTCCAGTTTTGATCTGAGTTAATCCTGCAAAGGTCCTTGGATTTACCCGGTTGTTTTAGACTTGTTAATAAAATTTTGGAATAAATTTTAACAGATTTATTAGTCAAATATTTCAGTCCCTGGTTGCACATATAGATCCCCACATGAAATCTCCTGTATATACACAAAAAATTCCCTCGGGCACCTTCTGTCTGTATCATTATATAGAACGACACACTCAGCAGACAGGAAAGGGTGGAAAGGGAATTTTAGCCTTGGATGTTGGTGGTTTGTTTCCCAGGAGTTCCATTTCCTTGGATATATTTTATACAATGCAAGGCTAATTCACAAACAGTCTTCACACGTCAAGGTATTCTGAGTTAAAACTGTACTTTTTTCTTAGTCGAGATTGAATGTCTGATTTCTACACTGAAGTTCTGACATCTCACCCTCAGTAGACAGTTCTGAAATCTCATCAGCTGGGTATTCATTAGGTCCGGAACGACTAGTTTGACTTATTTTTTTTAGCTCTTTTGAATCTATTTCTAAGTTCTATTAAAACTTTTCTTACATTGGTCCTATTTTATGGCAAACTCTAAATCACAATTTTCATTTTTCCTTTTCCCTAGTCACTTACACCTAATAACTCACTCAGTTTCATTTTATTTCTGATTGATTTACTGGCATGAAGTTATTATTCAATGTATGATTATTATAGTACATCCATCTAAAATTTATCAAGGCTTAAAAATCATTATAAACATTACTAACATTATCAATACTAATGCAATTGCTGTTTCCTTATTGCTGATCATGAATACTATTGTTATATATATACTGTTTTGTTAATAATATTACATGATACTTCATGGTATGAAATATTCAAAGTGAGTATATTTTTAATCATATTGTTAATGTAGTAGTACTGTTGTCCTAAAATTGTCTGAAGCATTATTATTTACTTCAGTATAGATCTCAGGGTCTGCCTTGATCAACAAATGTTTAATGAACATCTACTATATTTATGATCCAGAAATAGATGTCAAGGATGGAAAGTGATGTGACAGTCTGAGTCTTTGAGGAGTTTATAGTCTTGTTGAGAAGACAAAGCATATTAAGAAGCAGAGAATCTGGGTGGAAAAAATCTCTAAAGTTCTATTTGCTTATTTGAACCTTAAGTTCTCTCTACAGCTCTGTAAAATAGTTGCACTATCTTTTACTGAATATTTCCAATAGTAAGGACTTCATTATATCCTGAGGCAGTAGCTCATTTTGTTATCCTATCAGTTAGAAAGCTCTTCTTTGAACTTGCTTGAAAATAATGTCCCAATAGTTTCTAACCATTGGCCCTGGTTCTATCTTTTGCAGCCCTATAGAACCATCCTCTTTGCTCTCCATGTAGGAGTACTTAGAGCAGTCTAAGATAATTAGTATATCAACCTCTTGCCATTCCCAAACCATGTCTCAGATAAACATCCCTAGTCTCCTCAGAAATTCATCCTGTGCAAGATCATGACTGTAATATTTTTTAATATCCTAGATGCCAGCCTTCCAACACGGATAAAATGTTAAATAACAATATGATATTGTATACATTCAGTGTCTAATAAGTAACAGAGGCAATGAGAGTTATAGGAGTTTAGAGAAGAGAATACTGAGTTCTAAGTGGTTGGGTAGGGTTTAGAGGATGAATTCACACTTTCACTGGGTCTTAGACACATGGAGAAGATGATAAAAGGATCCAGAAGTTGCATCGCATGTGGCTACTCCAGGAACCACATTCAGATCAGTTTAGCTCAATTGCATGTCAAGTATAGGCACCGAATTACTCCACTGACACCCTTTTGAAAATACCTGTGCCAAATTTTGAATGATCTCTGTCCCATATTCTCTCTAACAAGTAATGACCGATTTTATGCACTTCCATGTAAAGCAAGTGACATATATATTGAAGTTTCAGTGACTACCTCAGTTTCAAGAACACCCCATGAAAGTTTTAGACATATTATTTTGAGTGGGTTCATTTCATTCTGATACGATTCTCCAGGGAAAATCTTCTAGAGTAGGAGTTTCTCCTGATGAAAATACCAAATGATCTAAGTTTTGGTTTCAATGGAATCCAGTCAATCCAAGATCCCAGCAAATATAATACTTTCTGTGAAAACTTTACTGGCTCTCACAGGCTGGGAGTGACAAAGGAGTAAGGAAAGAAAGGAGGACATTGGGGACAGCGTGAGTAAGGACACATTCATATACTTACAAGATAAGCTGTGGGTAGAGCACAGGTATCGTGCTGGGATATGTGGTGCTCAAAAGATAAGCTGTGTTGCATGTAGTGACGCAGTGTACTATCCTTATGATATACGCTACATAACCTGTGTGGTGTAGGTGTGTGTGTGGCACTACTTAGGTTACTTTTGTGTGCTTAGGTCAGAGGATGACTGCCTATACTGGAATAGGTGAACTATTTGAATGGAAATCCAAGAAGAAGCTTCTCAAAAGGGCAAAGTGGTATATACTGATATTGTAGTAAAGGTTCCCATAATAAATCTCTTTCCATAGCTTGAAAACATTTATTCGTTCATTCATTAGTCATCAAAGAATAACTGACCATCTATTGTGTGCCAGCACTGTAAGAGGCCCTGGGGATGATGAATATAAAAAGACAAGTCCCTTTCTTTGAGGTCTTCATAATCTTGTCAGAGAGACAGACATTAACGAAATAATCACTCACATAACTGTTGACATAACTGTTCCAAAGGAAAAGAACAGGGTACTATGAGAGAATAACATGGTGTGTGTCCTTTTGTGTATTACATGTATTCTCTACTATACTGAGAGACACCACTGCTACAGGCCTCGGTATCATCCTCAAGAAGTTGCTTCTTCCTTTGGGCCCTCACGACACTTAAATCATACTTAATTGATGACACTTAATGAATGTTGGTGTGATTAGCCACTTAGACATCTGTCTCTCCAAGTAGCATATGAGCTCCTGGAGAGCAGAAACCCATTTAATCCATCCCTGTACCTCTAGCCCAGTGCTTGGCACACAGTGAGGGTTGGATAAATGTTAGCTGAATGACTAAATAAATCCTATTGCAATATAATACAGGTTAAAATTATATCCTGACCCAATGGGTTTCAGCAACAGTGCAGGACCACAAGATCTCTTTACCTCAATTCTGTTCTAAAAGTCCTGCATATCACATGGTGCTATTTTCTTATAGAATGAAATTTTGTGCATTCCATTTTTTTAACTATATGCTCAGTTTCAAAGTATGCATTTCAAACTCAACTATAGGCCTATAAATCAAAGTATTGTTTAAAAAAGATATTATTTAGAAAATAGGCAAACTTGGCATTAGCACCGAGTCCAATTAATTATTGGTTTGGGAGCAAAGCTTTAATATGCCAAATAAACTCCAAAGAGCTTCAGCAAATGTATCAGGCAGATTGTGATGTTGCTAAATCTAAACTTGATTGAGACCATGGTGAGGGGTTTGGAAATTGCCCACCATTATTATCTATTATTTGGGGGGGGAGGATTAATTGCTTTTAATATGTACTCACTTTACTGCTTCATCAGCCCTTTTGCTTCTCAGTTTTACTACTAACTCTTCTGCCGAAACCTTTTCCAGAGGCTAAAATATGTCTGCATACATTCAGTATATTTAACTTATACCCCAGAATGAAATGGGGATATTAAAGAAGCAGGTCTGTGAAAAGAATTTAGAAAGGTAAATTTTTTCTAGTTGGCCTACCATAATAAATATGGATAATTCAATAAATGATTACAGTGCAATAAGTATGCTGAAAGATAATTCTGAGTCAGACAGTGACACAGCCTTTGAGACACTCCTGATCCTCATGGTGGAGGCCTCAATTCATTAGCCAACTTAAATTCTGTCAAGGAAAGGATAGGCTCCCACGAAAGTGAAATTCTCCTTAATGAGCTGTTAATTGTTTACATGCAGCCTGAAGTTGCCTGATGATATTTCTTCTAATTTTACTAATGTATTCCTGGCCCTGCTGCTATGATGGCCTCAGGCAAACTCTGTCATAAAAATGCAGGTGTGCTTAGCAGGTATAATAAAAGTATAATAAAAGTGCAGATGTGCATAGCAGGTTTGTCAGTTGATCTGCTCATATCAGCTTAAAAGAACTTCACATTTCTATAAATTAAGAAATGAATCACTAGTGCACTGATTCTCTGATTGCCCTCTCTTCATCATTTTCTCCCCAGGCTCGGAGTGACTAGGCTATTTTACAGGACCTGGAGATGACTCATTACCTCACATTACTTTGTCTCACAGATGGCATCATTTTATCTTATGCACAAAGAGACTGACAAGTGACATTGTTGCATTGATTTTATTGTATTAGGCTATGGAGAGCACTGGCTGTGATGAATATATAATCTGGGACAGGAGTTTGCATTTGGGACTTGGGACTTTGGTAGGATAGACAGATAAAAAGGGATATTTTTTTTAAAGGCATATAGAGGGTGTAAAGAGAGAAGTGTTAAGAGAGAGTGCATTCTGCATATAAGCAAGATATTGTTTTCTATACATCAGAGAATACTGAACACCCATAGTTGGTTCTCAGGCTAATCTACTCATTTGGCACTGAAAAGTAGTTTCTAAACTGTGCTAAAACTGTTGACCCAAGGCTTTTCAATTCCTGCCCATAGTTACAGACTTGCTGGTAATTTTCATTAATCAGGGCACATGGGGATGCTGCAGGACCGAGCGAATGATTGGCTTCTTGCCAATGCTGAAATGATGGGGCAGTGATTTCTGCCATCAAGTATGAAAGATAACAATCCTCTAAAATATGTGCATGTGCCTGTGTGTGGGTGTGCGTGGGTGTGTGCTTTCCTTTAGTGGTGGTCACTCAGTGCAAGTGTGGCAGGAGTGGGAATATGCAGAAAATCAATAGAAATAAAAGTTTTATCCCGTGCAAGATAAGTCAAGGATAATTTTGTAGAGTTTCTTTTGAAATATTCAGGGGAAAAAAATCCTGTCAACTGGGTGGAATTTTATGTCTATTTCTTCTGTCAGAAAGCTAGATGTTTTGTTATAGGTACCTGCCATTGTGAGAACGGAACTATCAAAGCTTGTTGTTATACAAAAAGGCCTCAATACGCTCAGCAAAGCATGCAAATACCAGTGTGGTTTCCTACCATAGCTGAACAATCGTGCTTCTTCTTAAGGAGCTTGATGGCTTCTGTTAAATCTCAGGTCTTTCTTGCTACTGTATCAGTTATTAATTTTACTCTATCATAAACATCAGATACAACCATTATTTTCTAAATCAAATTTTTTTAAATTTTTTCTATTTCAGCATATTATAGGGGTACAAATGTTTAGGTTACGAAACCTAAACATATTGCCTTTGCCCCACCTGAGTCAGACCTTCAAGTGTGTCCATCCTCCAGACGGTGCACACCACACCCATTAGGTGTGAATATACTCATCCCCTCCTCCCCCCCCATCCGCCTCACACCCAGTGAATGTTATTACTATATTTTCATGTAAGTGTTGGCCAGTTAAAACCAATTTGATGGTGAGTACATGTGGTGCTTGTTTTTCCATTCTTGTGATACTTCGCTTAGTAGAATGGGCTCCAGCTCTATCCAGGAGAATACAAGAGGTGCTATAATAAACCAAATTAAATCTGACCTGAAATTTTCCTTAGGGCAGCCAGGAGGATGATTTAACATCACTCATTACTGTGATTCTGGTCCTACCTCCCCAGGTTGTGAGAAGGCCTTGGGGGTTTATGCAGTGCAAAATTTCAAATGTCCTAGCTGATGTGCTTATTAGCCAAGCCTTCATTTTCTACTGAGTGGTGGTACTGCTGCTTCTCTGATAGGCTTGGGCACAGGGTTTACAGCGGCAGCTGAGTCTAGTTGATGTGTTCTCTAGATAACCTCATCTGAAGTTCCATCTCTTCCTCACCAACTCTCAGGGCTTAAAAGCATGTGTCCCAGCTGTTTGGAGACCACAAAAAACACAGTCACTTACCCAGGCTCAGCCATTTCCCCTGTCTACTTCTCTAAGTGCTTCTCTTCATCTAGGGTGATTTCGCATTATCCCTTCCCAGTGGACCTTTAGAGATACGTTTGCCACTCTCTCTTCTGGGTGTGTGGGGCAGGAAATTCTGAAATCAGTCTATTTTATGCAAAATACCTTCTCATGTTTGTAGTAGTTTTCATTAACTAAATTACAACTGCTTCTATCACTCCAAAGTGAATCTATGGTCCACATAGTTTCAGTCTATTATTGATTGTATGAGCTCAGAGAGACAGACTGTGTTTTAGATGAAAAACACTTCCATATAAATCCTCTCCAAATATGGGTCCATTGCATCACCTTCCTCTTTAAAACCATTAGTGGTTTCTCATTGACTATCAAATCAAATAAAACTGTTCTGACCTCTACAACATAGTTTCAACTTACCTTTTCAGTTTTCTCTCTTGTAAATATCCCAGGCTCAGGCAAAACTGGACTCAGTTATATGAACATTCTGTTATCGGAACATTATCAACTGCATGCTGCTGATCTTGCTGTTCTGGCTGGAATGTTCTCCTTTCATATCTGCCTGTTGAGATCCTATTTAGTATTCAAAGTTCAACCCGGCCGGGCGCGGTGGCTCACGCCTGTAATCCTAGCTCTCTGGGAGGCCAAGGCGGGCGGATTGTTTGAGCTCAGGAGTTTGGAACCAGCCTGAGCAAGAGTGAGACCCCTGTCTCTACTAAAAATAGAAAGAAATTATCTGGACAACTAAAAATATATAGAAAAATTAGCCGGGCATGGTGGTGCATGCCTGTAGTCCCAGCTACTCGGGAGGCTGAGGCAGGAGGATCGCTTGAGCCCAGGAATTTGAGGTTGCTGTGAGCTAGGCTGACGCCACGGCACTCACTCTAGCCAGGGCAAAAGAGTGAGACTCTGTCTCAAAAAAAAAAAAAAAAAATTCAACCCGGATGCTATTTCCTCGAGGAACTCTTTCCCGATTCCTTTCATTGCATTTTGCTTCTTTCTCCTTTGAGCCCCAGAACATTTCATTTGTAATTCTCTTTTTGAAATTCTCATATTCTGCCTTAGATTGTGGTTTTACTTTAGTTTTTCAGATACATTGCACATTTCCTGAGGGCAGGGACTGTGACCAATGGCTGAGAAATCTCCTAGCAGATTGCCTGAATGGCTAGACATTGAACAATTAATTTTGAAATTATTAGATCAAATCCCATGCTATTTTTAGATCAGACACAATTTTCTTTTCTTCCCATAGTTCCTCCAGATGTTTTGGGCTATATCTGTTTTTATGCATGTGAATTTCACTCTCCAACAGTTCTTACACCTTGGCCACCTGTAGAATAAGCACATTTAGCTATTTGTTCCTGGTTGTTTTGCTTGAGCTTTCCTTATAGTTCCTTTTCTGATTTATTACTGACCTATCATATCTTTTTCCCCTTTGCTGTGTTTCCCTTGGAGTTACTTTTAACTGCACTAGGATAGATTAGATAACTCTAGGCTCCACATGTGTCTAACTTTTTAAGAAGTTGATTAAATCTCTTGGCACCAGGAGAAACATTCTGAAAAACAAACAATGAAAACATTGTAAACTTTTTATTTAAAAAGTGAAAAAGCTTCTGCACAGCCAAGGAAACAATCAATAGAGTGAATAGACAACCTACAAAATTGGAGAAAATATTCACATGCTATACATCCAACAAACAGCTAATAACCAGATTCTACAAAGAACTCAAACAAATCAGCAAGAAAAAATCAAACAACTCCATTAAAAAGTGAGCAAAAGACACAAACAGAGGCTTTTCAAAACAAAATAGACAAATGGCCAATATGCATATGAAAAAATGTTCAACGTCTCTAATCATCAGGGAAATGCAAATTAAAACCAAAATGAGAGATAACCTAACCCCAGTGAGAATGGCTTTTATCAAAAAGTCCCACAACAATAGATGCTGGCATGAATGCAGAGAGAAAGGAACACGTATACACTGTTGGTGGGACTGCAAACTAGTGCATCCTCTGTGGAAAATAGTATGGAGATTCTTCAAAGAACTAAAAGTAGATCTACCATTTGATCCAGTAATCCCACTACTGGGTATTTACCCAAAGGAAAAAAAAGTCAGTTTATCAAAAAGACATCTGCACTCAAATGTTTATAGCAGCACAATTCGCAATTGCAAAGATGTGGAAACAACCCAAGTGCCCATCAATACATGAGTGGATTAATAAAATGTGGTATATGTATACCATGGAGTACTGCTCAGCCATTAAAAACAAAATGAATTAATACATTTTGTAACAATCTGAATGGAACTGTAGACCATTCTCCTAAGTGAAGTATCTCAATAATTGAAAACCAAACACCACATGTACTCAATATTAAATTGGAACTAACTGAACAGCACTGATGTGCACAATAGGAAGCAAATCTCAAGGGAAATCAAACAGGTGGGGGTAGGGGATGAGTAAATTCACACCTAATGTGTACAATGTACGCTATCTGGGAGATGGGCACACTTATAACTTTGTTTCAAGCAGTAAAGAAGCAGTCCATGTAGTCAAAACATTTGTAACCCTGTAATATTCTGAAATAAAATTAAATAAATAAAATGCTAAGAAAAAAGTGAATGGTGGAGGGGCTATTCTAAATTGGAAAGAGCTTTTTACCTTTGTAAATGCTGGTTCTCTAGTCTTTAATGCTCTTCTCCTCCTCTACCTTGCAAACTCCTACATATACTCTATGGCTCAAGTAGCCTTTTTGGTGACGTTAGTTCCACTTAATTTTTGCCACTATATACCTTACGCTGATATCAAAAATAACGTGCATCATATTGTATCATTCCTTTAAAACACTCCTCACTATTCCAATTAATTATAAATATTATTTAAATGATGACATTGTCACTAAACTGTGATTACATAGGGCAGATAATATTTCTATTTTTTTCATAGTTGAAATCCCCAGTGCTTACCATTTAGTATCCAGTCATAAAAATTTGTTGCATATTATGTGCATTTATTTATTTTTTTTGTTTCCACAGTTTTCTTTCCTATTCAGCTATGGAATGACTGTATATTTATTTTTGTTATATACCCAGCATCTAAAACATAGAAAACACTCAGCAAATGTTTGATAAAGGGTACATTAATGAATTATGTGATAAGTACACCAGCACAATATTTCCTTCCCTAGATTCTCTGCTTTTTGAGGGTAGTGGTTGGATCTTATATATTTTTGTTTCTTTCCAGAACTTAACATAGTACCTAATGAATTAAAAGTAATCGATAAGGTGAAAGAAGCTCTAATTCTAGCACTGACTTACTTTATACTTCAGTAAGTCATTTGCTTACATGTTAGTCAACATGTATCAGTTGAGTGTTTTCTGGGTGGAAGGCACTTTAGTACCTCTTAAAATTTGCATGTGTCACAAAGGGGGGAATTTTATAGATTTTATTGGGGAATATTGATAATATTGGTAATATTAGTATTATTTTGAAGATGAGGGAAGTATAGTAGATAATAAATTTGCAGCAGCCTGAGCCTTTTGGTTAATTTCATAGTCTTCGTAGTTAAATGTTGCTGTATAGAACATACATGGCTTTCATTTCTCAAAGCATTAAAATAAAATATAACAGAACTTAGCCTTAATACTATGGTGAACCATTTTTTAAGTTGATTTGAAAGATTTTCCAGATCTTGAAGTAGCTCTGAGTCATCCCGGAATTGAATACTCTCCATCTTTATTCTTAATCGATAGACTTAGCATATATAATCTTGCAAAGACTTACAAATCCATGCTTTTTTTGAGCCAGAACAATGATGCCTTGACACCATTTACTGGTGTAAGGCCCTCCATGCAGCAACCTTGCCTAGGCATGTTCTCTAGAAGAAGTCAATTCATACCCTTGGCTAGAGCATACTCTGACTGCTTGGGTAGATGGCTAAACATCTAATTAGCCCCTATAGAATAGAATGAAAGAAAGGGGACAGGATATGTAGTCATGGAAACCCTTCTGTATAAAGGAGGCGGTTAGTGTTTAAAACTCACACAGCAACAATCTGAAGAAGAACCTAAAAGTATACAAAGAGAAAGTGGGCTCACATATCAAAAGAAAAGAGTTCTGTTTGCACACTGGACATTTTAATGTTCAATATTGTGCCACTAACTGTTCCAACAGTTCGCTTTGTACAAAATTAAGAGTCGCATGTTGTAATCCTAATTGACTGAAGAGGGAGGGAGGAGGGGAGAGAACTCTGAATGTAATCATTATGCAAAAACTCACTTCGAAGAAGGGGATAATGAACATTTATGATCATCTAGAGACAGAACCCCTGGTGAGAACAAGATAGTGCTAAATGCATACGGAACAAATAATAGGTACACAGTATTGATTTAATATCATTTAAAAATATACCTCTGTGATGCTAAATGAGAAATTAAATATGAAATATTGTTAACATGTAACACAGAGAGTGAGAGGCTTGTTTTGTACCACATTTATATTGCAAACACAGAAGCTCAGTATTTTAATAATGAAAAACTTGTTTACCTGTCTAGATAATATAACCATTTTAAGTAATTATATTTCAGAAAATTATGTATATCTATCTGGGAAAGCATTCAGGATTAAAAAATATTTAAAATCATCCAATGCACCAAAAGAAGCCCATTAATTTTTATTGTTATCTATCTAACCCAAGGGCAGATTTTCCTTTTTGTTTTAATTCCTTAGAAGTTGAAGCAATAAAGTATATAATATGTACCGCTTCTGTAAATGATCATGTCTCCATTGACCTTATAACAGAACTAGATATTGGAAAGTGGACATTCTCACTGAGATTAAAAAATGCTTTTATTGTAAAATTATAGTGAAATTCATCAGAGTTTGAATCTTATTCTGACTTTAATATAATGATAGTATCTAATACAAGTTGTCAATATTTTTTTCTCTTTCATTTTTAGTTTCTTATTATTGAAAGAAAAAATGAAATCTGCAGTTAAAGCAGTGCATCAGTAAAGCTTATCATCCTGGTGAGAGCTTCAAGAAACATTCCTCCAGTTCTGCTATTAGCTAGTATATAATTTTTTAAAAACTGTTTTTATTTTTAATTATTATGGTTAACAATATTTATATATCTTTATAGAGTACATGTGATGTTTTTGATACAGCCATACAGTATGAATTAATCAAATCAAGGTAATTGGGGTATCCATCACTTCAGGCATTTATCATTTCTTTGTGTGAGGAACATTCCAATTCTACTCTTTTAGTTATTTTAAAGTATAACCTAACTTATTATTGATTACAGTCACTTTGTTGTGTTATAAATTATTGTTCATTCTATCTAACTATATTTTTGCACCCATTACCATCCCCAACTTACCACCTTCTTTGTCTCTTTTTCCAGTGTTTATCTTGAAATCTCTTCTATAGGGCAGAAGTATAACTACTACTGCTCTGTTTTGGTTTCCATTTGCATGGAATATCATTTTCCATCCCTTTATTTTCAGTCTATGCATGTCTTTATAGGTGAAGTGTGTTTCTTGCAGACAAGATATATTTGGGTTTTATTTTTTTATCCATTCAGCCACTCTATGTCTTTTGAGTGGAAAATTTAGTCCATTCACATTCAATGTTATTATTGATAGGTAAGGACTTACTACTGCCATGTTGTTATTTGATTTCTGGTTGTTTTGTGGTCCTCTCTGTCTTTCTTTCTTACTTCCTTCCTGTCTTGCTTTATTAAAAGTAATTTTCTCTGGTAGTGTGTTTTAATTCCTTGATTTTATTTTTTGTCTATCTCTTGTAGGTTTTTTGGTTTGAGGTTAACATGAGGCTTACAAAAAACATTTTATAATCAATTGTTTTTAACATATGATAACTCTGCTTAGAAACAAACAAATAAACAAGCAAAGAGAGATCTAACAGAAATTCTACCCTTTAACACTGAGGTCCCTAACACTTGAGCCACGGCGCACCAGGAACCAGGCTGCACAACAGGAAATGAGCGGCAGGCGAGCAAGTGAAGCCCCACCTGCACCCACAGCCACTCCTCATCACTTGCATCACTGCCCAAGACCCGCCCCCTTTCAGATCATGCGGCGGCATCAGACTCTTATAGGAGCACAAACCCTGATCCAGGTTGTGCGCTTCTCATGAGAATCCAATGCCTGATCATCAAAGGTGGAGCCGAGGGAGCTCCCCACCCCGCACCCACACCTCCCCCATGAAAGGAAAAACTATCTTACATGAAACTCATCCCTGGTGTCAAAAAGGTTGGGAACCACTGCTTTAACTCTATCCCTTCTTACTTTTAAACTTTTTGTGGTTTCCATCCATATCTTTTTATACTATCTATCTCTCAAAAAGTTGCTGTTGTTATTTTTGATAGATTTGTCTTTTAATATTCCTACTCAAGATATAAGTGGTTTATACACTGCAATTACAGCAATAGAATATGCTGTATTTGTGTCCTTACTGTTACCAAGGAGTTTTGTACCTTCAGAAGATTTCTTATTTTTTGTTAATGTACTTTTCTTTCAGATTGAAGAACTCCTTTTAGCATTTCTTGGAGGTCTGGTGCTGATGAAATCCTTCAGCTTTTGTTTCTGTGGAAAAGCATTTCTCCTTCATGTTTGAAGGATATTTTTGCAGGATATAATATTCTAGAGTTAAGGTTCTTTTCCTTCAGCACTTTGAATATTTCATGCCTCTCTCTCCTGGCCTGTAAATTTCCACTGAGAAGTCTGATGCCGGATGCATTGGAGCTCTTTTATGTTAGTTTTTCTTGCTTCCCTTAGAATCTTTTCTTTATTTGTGACCTTTGAGAGTTTGATTATTAAATACCTTGAGGTAGCCTTGTTTGGGTTAAATCTGCTTGGTGTTCTGTGACCTTCTTGAACCTAAATATTGATATCTTTCTCTAGGTTTGGAAAGTTCTCTGTTATTATTTCTTTGAATCAACTTTCTACCCCAATCTCTCTTTCTCTATCTCCTCTTTAAGGCCAATAACTCTTAGATTTGCTTTTTTGAGGCTATTTTCTAGATCTTGTAGGCATGCTTTATTTTGATTTATTCTTTTTTCTTTTTTCTCTTCTGACCGTGTATTTTTAAACAGCTGGTCTTCAAACTCACTAATTCTTTCTTCTACCTGGTCAACTCTGCTATTGAGAGACTCTGATGCATTTCCTAGTTTGTCAATTGAATTCCTAAGCTCTAGAATTTCTGCTTGATTTTTTAAATTATTATTTCAATCTCTTTGTTAAATTTATCTGATAGTCTTCTGAATTACTTCTGCGTGCTGTCTTGAAGTTCACTGAGCTTCTACAGGATAGTTATTTTGAATTCTTTGTCTGCAAAAACACCTGTCTCCATCACTCTGAGATTGGTCACTGCTACCTTATTTGGTTTGTTTCGTGGAGTCATGTTTTCCTGGATGTTCTTGATGCTTATGGATATTTATTGATGTCTGGGCACTGAAGAGTTAGGTATTTATTTTAATCTTCCTGTTTGAACCCGTCCTCCTCGAGAAGGCTTTCCAGATACTTATATGGAATTGAGTGTTATGGGCTAAGTTTCTGGTTACTGCAGCCATATCAGCACTGGGGGTACCCTAAGCCCAGTAATATTGTGACTCTTGAAGACCCCTGGTGGTACTGTCTTGGTGAGCTTGGGTAAGATGCAGGAGAATTCCCTGGATTACCAGGCAAAGTCTCTCACTCTCTTCCCTCACTCTGTGCTGAGCTGCTGGAGTTGGGCAAGGAGTGACATGGTTACCCACTCATGGCAACTAGTATCAGGTCACACATGAAGCCAGCCCAGTCTCACCCAAAGCCAGTGGTGACTGTTGCCTGGCTACCTCTTATGTTTATGCAAAGCCCAGGGGCTTTTTAGTCAGCAAGTGGTGCATCCTGCCATAATTGGATCCTTCCCTTCAAGGCAGTATGCTTCCTTCTAGCCCAGGGTAGGTCCAGAAATTCCGTCCATGAACTATAACCTAGACTCAGGGGCCTCAAGAGTCTGCTTGGTACTTTATTTTACTGTGGCTGAACTGGTACCCAAGTTGCAAAACAAAGTCCTCCAAGCTCTTCCCTTTCCTCAAGTGGAAGAAGGCTTTCCCTGAGCCACGATGCCTGATGCCTATAGTTGGGGAAGGGGTGACACAGGCACTGGTCTGGCTGTAGCTGCTAGTGTCTCACTGGGTCACATGTACCCCAAGTCCACTGGCTCTGGGCCAGCACAGTCACAGGAACTGCCCAAGGACTGCAGTTTTTGTGGCTCAACTGCCTTACAAATTTATTTCAGGTCCTGGTTGTGAGGCTAGCCGAACTTGGGCTTCAGAGCAAAGGATTTCCCTCTAGCAGGGCTGGTCAAAATGCTCCCTCCGTGGGCACCAGCAGAATTCTGCCTTGTGGTGTGTTCCCCTGTGCCAAGGTGGCCCTGGGTTTCAATTAAAAGCCCCACAATCACTTCACTCTCCCTCCCCCAGGGCACACAGATTCTCTCTCAGTGTGCTGGAGTGACACTCTAGTATATAGTTTTGAATAAGTCCTTTCTGGTCCTCAGTTTTTTCATTTATAAATTTACTTTTGAAATGCTAATATTTCATAATTCTAAATAAATGAGAAGATTGGGGTTCTATTTTCGTGGCATTGTTTAAAGGGGAATAGGAACAGCTTATACAGAAAGATAGAAGGGTACTTTACCTGATGAGTTTTTCTCCATGAAAGCTAAGTAAGAGCTGTGCGGCCTTTATTTAGCCTGTATCCTGCACAGGGAGGGCCCCAGTCCCATATGAACCATGAGATCCTTAACTTAAAACAGATGAAGTCTTGTAAAGCTTGTTCTTAGTACTTAACTTTTTTGATGAACTAGGGAGGAAGTCAAGAGCTTTCCTTATGGAGTGTGAGAAGGCCTTTGTGTCATTATGGGGCCAATGCCTAATACATAAGGACAGTTTTCTGCTGTGGCTGTGAAAGACATTTCTCTTCAAGATAGCGTTAAGGGTTTCTCGCTGTGCTTATGATAAAACTTTACATCCCACCTCCAATTTTTTCAACATACTGTTTGTCTGAAACTATTTGGAAGACCTATAAACTACACGTCAAGATATAAAATAGAAATTTAACAATATAAATGTGAATCTCTTACCTGAAGACATTGTCTTTCTGGATGTGGCATTATTTAAAACCTGCTGGTCCTCAATTGCTACAATTGTATTGATGCTTCTTTTGAACAACAAATCTATTACTTAAAATCTATTACTTAAAATGATTTGTTTCCTGTCATTTCAATTACAAACAAATGCATTAATGAAATGCTAAATGTAATATTTAAAGTGGCATTTTCCTTAATACATCTTAAGATAGCTTCTTTAAAATGTCTTAAGATAGTTTATTTGGTACAAGGAAACCAAGGAGTTTATCATAAGCAGAAAGACAAAGTGAATTTAATGAATTCTTTGTATCGCATAGTGTATGATAAAAGTATGACAACTGTATTTAAGTCCCTGCAGACAGAAAGATATTTATTGCATTCAATGTGATTACTTGATATATACTTGATGGTTTTGATTTTAGCATTACATTTAGTCAATTAATTAAGATAATTTATTCCAATCTAAGAGCAAATGTAGGAACAAATTATTTCTGAGAATACTTGGGAAGAAGCAGATAAGATAAGAAGATGTATCCTCTAGAGTTTCTTCAATCTGAGAGACATTGAATATCGTGATAGGGATGTCACAAGAATAAATGATAGAGGGGTTGAGTGGGAACAGTCATGACAGAAGGAAGTATAATTTTGAAAAATACTGGCTTACCGTATGAAGGTGACATTTTGACAACTTATCGTTATCCAAATATTTCATCCTTTTTATAAATTATGAATATTCTAGGGAATATTTCATTAAAATCTCTAAGTGATATTCAGTGGTAATCTTAAAACAAACATCATTAATTCCTTTTGCTTTGTTCTTGTGTAAGGAAAAATGAACTCCATCATAGGAAACACATTTTTTTAACTCCTGAAAGATATTGTAAAGTCCCTCTGCTTATTAAATATTACCAGTTGACATTCAGCATAACCCAAATGTAACATTAATGTCTTCAGCTACTAGAAGATAGCTCAATTTACTGGGTAAAATGTAACAGTGGCATAACTAAGGTGCAGTGAAGCAGGAGTGCTTACTAATTAGGACAGATTTCTGACCATCATTCCACTTGTGCAATTCCCACTGAAATCAACAGGAACCTTGCAGCAACTCCATTTTCTCATGTAGCTCTCAGATCTTAAAAGTACTGAAGACCTTAATCAGTAGGTGAATGCTGTGTTTTCATAGAAAGAAGAAGAACTTATGCATTCCAAAATTACGTTTTGCATGGGGAAACTGCCTATGTTATTTAATCAGATTGAAGACTGCAATAAAGAGAAATTACAGTCTCGTCTCTGCCTTGGCCTTAGACCAGGTCTCCACTGGTAAAGCTAAGTAGAGAATTACATTTTTTTCATAGATACCTTCAAGCTTGAAGTAGAAGTTCAAAATGCCTTTTGTCATTTAAATTATTATCAGGTCATTTAGAATGAAAATAATACTTCGGTGGTACTAACAATGCTGTCTTTGTGAACTAAAACATAAATAACAAAATTGAGCATGCCTTTGTTGAACTGTATGTATGCATGCCCACATGTATATATGCTTTTTAAGTTCAAGTTCAAGTTATGCTGTATTTAAAGAAGACAAGCTTTCTCAAAAAAGAGAGAAATTATGAGAAATTTTCTTATTAAGTCACTTTAAAAAGTAGCAGGTTACAAAGGCTTTGCAAGGCATCATTAAATTAAGTAATTTTTATTTAACATATAAAACATTGTCCCTAAACTCCTAGCTAGTTGGCTGATAGGGAAACAATTTGATCTTCTTTTGGAATTAGTTGAATATTTACCTCTTCCTGATTGATTGAGAATTTTTTTTTAATTGCTGAAGATAGAAACACTATATAGCTTTTGATACATTTCTGCTATGGGAAAAGATGGTGTGTTAGTTTCCTAGGGCTGTGATAACAAAGAACCCCAAACTGGGTGGCTTAAAATAACAGACGTTTATTATGTCACAGGCCTAAAGGCCAAAATTCCAAAATCAAGGTGTCAGCAACATTGGTTCCTTCTGAGGGCTGTTAGGGATAATCTGTTCCACGCCTCTCTCTTAGCTTCTGGTGTTTTGCTGTCATCACTCTCATCGCGCCTTCATCTTCTTATAGCTTTCCGCCTGTGCCTCTGCCTCTTCACATCCTCTTCCCACAATGCATGTCTGACTCTGTGTCCAAATTTTCCTTTTTATAAGAACATAGACATGTCAGATTAGGACCCATCCTAAGGACTTCAGGCTTGATCAGCTGCAAGGTCCTTATTTCCAAGTAAGGCCACATCCACAAGAATTAGGGGATTAGGATTTCAACATCTTTTTTGGAGGGGGATACAATTGAACTCATAACATATAGATCTGAAATTTGGTGCAAAAATAAAAATTAAAAAGTGAGAAGAAACATCTTGGTGACAGATTTACATTAGTGTAACAAAAATAAACAGAATGTGCCACATGGGGTGCTAAACTACTCTGATAACTACCAGACTACATGTCAAAAATGTTTAGATAAGATAAGTAGGAGCAGGTAGCTACTGAAGGTTTAGCTAGATGGATGGGTCCATATTTCAAAAGGTTAAAGCATTCATGGACAGGGTGATGACAAAGTACAGATTGTTTGTTCCCTTCCCTATTTTATTTTGCCTGTTGTCTTTTTTCATTTTGTGTTGCTATAGCAGAATACCACAGACTAGGTAATTTATTTAAAAAATAAATGATGAAGCTTGGAAGTCCAAGGCTGTGGGGCCTATATCTGGTGAAGGCCCCTGTGCTGGCTCATCCTATAGTGAAAGGTGGAAGGAAGGACAAAAGAGAGGAGAGTGAGAAAGGAAAAGAGAGTGAAACTCATTTTTATAACAAAGCCACTCTTGTGATAACTAACCTTCTCCCACGTTAACAACATTAATCCATTCATGAGGGGAGAATCCTCATGACCTAATCACCTCTTAAAAGTCCTACCTCTCAACCGTGTTGCATTGGACATTAAGTTTCCAATACATGAACTTTGGGAGACACATTCAAACCACAGTAGCTGTATTGAACATAGATTCATGGTGCCCAAAAGAAGCTCAGATTCCTATAATAGATTCTTCTATTTATTGAGACTATAATATAAATGATAGAGTAGGTGCTAGATTACTCCATGCAGGCTGTTAAAAAACAAAGCCTACTGTGATAAATTACCTAGATAGAAGAATCCAGCCAAAATGCCCCCTTCCTTAAATTAAACTGATATCTTGGAGTGATGTACTCCTCCCAGATTTAAAGTGTATTAGAAAAAAATATTCTGATTAAAGCTTAGAGATACATTATTAGTTAGATTTAATTATGATTGATGCAAAATAAAAGAGTTTTACTTATTTAATTACAAAGTAGGTTGGTTATTTAATAACCCTGGGGTAGTTACTTTAAAAAATTGCTCAATAATAATTATTTTATTTATTTATAAATTATAATTCATTATTTTTATTTTACTCATTTATTTTACTATATTGTGTAGGTTCAATTTTAAAATAATAATTTTATTAGTTTTCAAAAATTTAGACACAAGACATTTTTATTTCAAATTTAAATTTCAGACTTTATAGTTAAAACAGAGGTATATATCACTACTTGATGGCACTATCTCTAAATGCTGGGGAAAGAAATCTAACTGGAAAAGAAAGACCTAATAAGAATTGAAAGTACACTCTAACGCTATCAAGTGACAGCAACATCACAACATGCATAAAAATGGATGCATGTTTCACAAACTTAACTGAAATAAATATAACCATGTCACATACTTTACTAAAATATATTGGTGGCCTTTGAGGGTAATAATAAGCATTAGCAATCAACAGAAATATTCCAATCTCTTTATGTAGTCAAAGTTAAAATTTCGACTATGCGTAATCAGCATGACATTTTGCAACTTTAATAATTAGTTCAAGTTCAAAGAATATTCCTCCAAAGTGTTGCCTGTCTTCAACTCCTTATGGAGTTCCCCTGTGGAAAAAGACAGACTTTGAAGTTACAGAAGCTTTGTAGAAATGATGATGAAAATTTAGTCATTTATATTTAACAAAATAGACATTACCAATGACACTATCTTTGCAAGCTTTATTTAAATCCTTAAACATTTTATTTTTCCAAAGTATGTAAATGAACAATGTACTACTGACTTAACTATTAATAAATAATAGCGTATGCTGTCATGAATTTTCAAGTAGCTGGAGCACATTTAGCGGAAAGCAAGTATAGTTCTATTGCCTGGGCTGGTTTAAGAGCACAGTACAAGGAGTCCATAAACATAGTCCCAGAGCTGCTACCGACACACTGTATGAAGTTAGGAAATCTATTTTCTCTGATTTTCAGAGTACTCATTTGTAAAATGAATAGGTTGGACAAGTTAACCACCAAAGCACATTTCAGTTATAACATTCTGTGACTATATGGTTCAATGTTTCGCCTTAGTTGATGGTCTTTAAATAACAATGATAATTAATCTATTTCAATTCAATTTTCACCTTTTGATTATAACATAAAATATAGATACAGAGGAAGCATGCAAAAAAAGGGTAATTTAATAAGGTATTATGAGGGCAGCATGCTTATAATCACCATGCAGGTCATGATATAAAACTTTGCCAATTCCCTGTAAACTCCTTCAGGTGCCCCATCCCAATATTGCCTCCTTCCTTCTCAAGGAAAGCACTATTTTCAATTTTAAAATAATCAGTAATTTCCTTGTATTCCTTCAATTCAATTATTACTTCTTTTACTTTATAAATCAACTTTATCAAAGTACAATATACATAGAATAAAGGGCAATTATCAAAAATGTACTGTTTAGTGGGTTTTAACAAATGAATGCATTCATATAACCAGTGGCCACTTCAAGATACAGAATATTTCAATTAACCTCAAATGTTTCTTTATGCCCCTTTGTAGTCAATTTCCATCTCGCTCTCCCATTCTTAGTCCCAGGCAACCACTGTTCTTTTTGAACACATAGTATGTGGACGTCACTGTGCTTCAGAGAATGAAATAATGAGTAAATATAGAATTTTCCATCAAGAAACATAAGAAAATTGCTATTTCTTTTTTTTTAATGTCTGATGGATTTTTTTATTATTATTATTTTTTATTTCAGCATATTATGGGGGTACAGATGTTTAGGTTACGTATGTTGCCCTTGTCCCCCCTCCCGACTCCCCCCCTAAGTCTGAGTTTCAAATATGTCCATCCTTTGGGTGGTGCCATTTCCTTTTTGATCACCAATGTATTACCCAACACCAAGCATAGTGTGTGCAACAATAGCAAGAATTCAATAAATAGCTATAAAATGAGAATTAAATGAATATATAAACAAATGCAGAGGAGGGGAGCATAATGGCTGATTAGAGGCATTGCTTTCCAGACTGTTCCAGAGGGAAGGAAGGGTTTCAAATAAAGGAGAGAGGTCAGGAAAGGCAGCTCAGGTGTAGGTCAGAGAGAAAAATGCCAGAGCCTTCTGGGGACCTCATGGAGAAAAATTGTGAAGTAGAGAAGGATGAGGATAAAGGAAAAAAAGTATTGGCAAGGATCAAACCCAGAGAGGCTCAGACCCCAGCGAAGGGGTAAGGGGGATCCCTTTCTCCCTTCCACACTCCTTTGGGGATCAACAGTCTACCAAGTTACTTGGAAGATTTTTCACCCCCATGAGCCCAAGCGCTGCAGTGACCACAGAATTGTGGGAAGAACTTGTATGATCCCAGAACTTGGACATTCCATGCAGGGTTCCCCTCCAAGGAGATGGACCTAAGAGGCAAGAGAGCTGGCTTTCTTCCATTCAGACTCTTGTCCTTCCCACCCCTCCCCAACCCACTGCAACCAGGAGAACAGTTTGAGCCAAGAATTTGGTGAGCAGCCACCTCTTCCCAGCTGGCACGTCCTACAGTCTGAGGTTTCCTCAGAGAGTGGGGTCCAAGCCTTTCCCCTTGAGGACTTGCAGTGGAGCTGGGGTGCCCAATCTGGGAGCTCTCTGCCTGCCAGCATTTCTCAGAGACACATGCCAGTGGGTCAGATATGCAGGCCAGATCCCATGTCCCCTGGAGTGTGTTGCTGTGGGACATGGTCGGGAGGTTTGGGAGTTGGACTTGGGAGGAGAAGGAGGCCATGTGGGTGGAACTGATGGGAAAATACTATGGGGGTCTGAACATGGCGATCTGGGGAAGTGTCCATCTCCACCACAGGAAAGCCACAGTGTTAGACTAGGGAGGGTCCTCCGGTGGTGAAGATCCTAGCCTGTAGTGCCATAGCAACTTAGTGTGGTGCATTCAGGCATGGCCATTTACAACCAGACACTGGAGAGCAGGGGTAACACAAGAGGGGCAGAACTTACTCCTGACAGCCAGTCAGGGAATTGTGGCCCCTCCCTCATGAGCAGCCTTTCAAGTCTGGAGAGCCTGCCTCGACCCTCCTCCCAGAGGCTTCCCCTAGCAGCCAGGAAAACAACCTATGAGCTCTGCCAAGGCTTTTCAAAGACTTCCAAGCTTGCATAAGCTAAACACACCCAGACTTGCTCTTACACCCACCTCTCCTGTGGTGGAGATCAAGCTACCCCCTGGGAGCTACAGGGCCCCTCTGAAAGCATGGACATTCAAGTGCTCCACTTGAGGAACTAGAGCTTATCACAGGCGCGAAAGAACATCTCTGCAGTTGGCTGTTTCCTTCAAGTGTCAACCATTGACAGGGAGAACAATTCTATAACTCATTACAGCATCTACCAACTCAATCAAGCAGGGCGTGGCTGATTCTTACAAGCATGATCCACCATCTCAGAGATTAAGCTGGGGGTCCCAATACAATTCACACTGCTGGGAAGAGGTGAAGACAGTAGGATAGAAACAACATGAGGGGACACTGCTTTTTAGGATAGAAACAAAAGTTACAGGCAGCTCATTCTGTGTTGGGTCTCCTTCTGCCATTGAAGACCTCTGGGCTGATCAGGGAGCTGCTCAGAGTCTGCAGAGACATTCCACTGGAGAGTAGGTGCAACAGAGATCTGGTGCATGCCAATCCCAGGTTTCTGCAACCGACGCCATCCTGATTGCTCTAGCACATGGAGCCAGGTCTGTTCAGGACCTAGCCTTCCACCAGTAGCCTTTGCATCACCCCCGCTGGACTGGGGAGGGAACAGACACTCCCCTATGGTGAACCCTGTGACTGGGGGCTGAGTACACCTCCTCCCCAGAGTGGGGACTGAACAGAGGAGGAGTCCCAACACCACAAGTACCACTTGGGAAGCTTAGTGAGACTGCCTCAGTGGGTACTAGGTGTTTGGGGAGAACCGCAGCCAATCAGCAGCTCTGGCCTGCCTACAAAGACCCTAGGCCACCAAGACAAACCCCTGTTTCTGTGACTGAGCATCAGCAGTCCCCATGCTGATGGAATAGCCCCCCATATGGGTAGCTCTTCCCCCCAAATCCTCAGAGCCAGTTCTGACATTCTCACTATGCCCAAGTGGGAGGCTCTGTCCCTGTATTTCCAATGCACCCACAGTGCCTGTGACTCCACCTCTGAGACTCCAGAGTTGTGCCTTGACCACAGGATGACATTACTGAGTCCCCACCACTACTACTGGCCTGGAAGAACCTCCCCAAGGTCCAACATTTCACTCAGGACCACCAGCCCTGAAAAGCCATCACTCCTAGACTTGGTTTGAGAGAGTTCCCAGCAAGGAGAACAGATACTCTGTAATCCTATTAGACCAGAGCTGAGAGAAGAGGAGCCAGATGAGAAGGAAACAGCAAAAGAACCCTGGAAACATGAAAAAACAAAATAGTTTGGCACCCCGAAGGGAACACAATGGAGTTTTAATAGTGGACTCCGCCCATAAGGAAATTGCAAAAATGACAGAAATGGAATTCAGAATATGGCAAATAAGATGGATGGAATTAAAAGGAAAGTTGAACTAATAAAAAGAAGCCAAAAAAATTTCAGGAAATCAAAGAAAAAGTCACTAGAGAGCTAGACAACATAAGAAAAGATATAATAGAACTTAAAGAATTGAAAGAGTCATTTAGGGAATTTCAAAACACGGCAGAAAGCTTAAACAACAGGCTAAACCAAGGAGAAGAAAGAATCTCAGAGCAAGAAGGCAAGGCTCTCGAGATAACCCAGTCATTCAAAGAGGCAGAGAAGAGAATAAAAAAAGTGCAAACCATCACTGAAAAAGATATGGGACTATGTAATGCAAACTAACATTTGAATTATAGGTATCCCTGAGGGAGAAGAAGAAAGAGCTAAAAGCATGAAAACCTATTTGAGGAAATTATTGAGGAAAACTTCCCTGGTACTGCCAAAAGTTCAGACATACAACTACCAGATGGACATCAAACACTGTGAAGATTCACAGCAAATAAGTCATCTCCAAGACACATAGTAATCAACCTGGCCAAAGTCAAAATGAAGGAGAAAATTCTGCAAGCAGCAAGACAAAGCATCAAATAACATACAAAGGAAAACCCTTCAGGCTAACTACAGACTTCTCATCAGAAACCTTACAAGCCAGAAAGGATTGGGGCCCCATCTTCAATCAACTTAAACAGAATACTGCGAGCCTAGAATTTTGTATCCTGCAAAACTAAGTTTCACAATTGACAGAGAAATTAATGCTTTTCTAGATAAGCAAACACTGAGGATATTTACCATGACATGCCCTGCATGAAAAACTCAAAATAGCGCCATACACAAATCAGCACAACAAATACCCACCAATGTAAATTCACCACAACCCTCCCTCCAGAACTCAAAAATCTTATAAAACAATAGAACAAGAGATAAAACAAAGCAACAAGGGACTATGCAACAGGATGAACAGACCAACATCCCACATATCAATGCTATCAATTAACGTTAACGGACTGAATGTTCCTCTCAAAATCATGGTCTGGATGGATTCCAGATTCTATTCAATGGATGAGAAAACACAATCCACATATCTGCTGTAACCAGGAAACATGTCTAAACCACAAGTACTCACACAGACTAAACATGAAAGGATGGAAAAAATATTTCACACAAATGGAAATCAAAAGAGAACAGGTATAGCCATTTTCATATCACACAAACTTGACTTTAAGTGAACAAAGGTAAGGAAAGTCAAAGAGTTATTACATAATGGTAAAGGGAGCAATTCAATAAGAAGACATAACAATCCTAAATACATATGTGCCCAACACAAGAGCTCCCATATACATGAAGGAAATTTTATTACAGCTAAGCAAAGAACTAAATAGCACCACTGTAATTGCTGCGGACAATCGACACCACACTGTCAGAACTTGACAAATCATCAAGCAGAAATAAATATGGAAACAATGGACTTAAACCAAACTCTAAATAAAATGGACCCAACAGACATTTACAGAACATTCTACCCCCAAACTATAGAATGTACATTCTTCTCAGCAGCACATGGAACAATATTCAAGATTGATTATATCTTACACCACAAAACAGGACTCGACAAATTCAAAAAAACTGAAATTATACCATGTACCTTCTCAGACCACACAGAATAAAACTAGAAATCAATCACAAGAGAAACACTCAAACCCACACAAAGTGATGGAAATTGAACAAATTGCTGCTCAATGATGGCCAAGTATGAAATTAAAATGGATATCATAAAGTTATTTGAACTGAATGACAAAAGACACAAGCTCTCAAAATCTATGGGACTCAGCAAAAATATTCCTCAGGGAAAAATTAATAGCCTTAAATGCCTATATCAAAAAGATAAAAGATCACAAATTAACATGTCACACATCAAGGAACTAGAAAAGGAAGAATAAACCAAATCCAAAGCCAGCAAAGAAAAAAAAAAAGAAATTACTTAGGTCAGAGTGGAACTAAATGAATTGGAAAACAAACAAACAAAAAAACAATACAAAGTAACAAAACAAAAAGTTGGTTCTGTGAAAAAATAAACAAAATGGACACACCTCTTGCTAGATTAACCAAGAACAAAGAGAAAGGACCCAAATAAGCTTAATGAGAAATGAAAAAATTGGCATTACAATTGATATTGCAGAAGTATAGAACATCATCCATGAATATTATGTAAATAACTATGCACATAAACTAGACAATGTAGAAGAAATGGACAAGTTACTGGAAACACACAACCTCTCAAGACTCAACCAGGAAGAAACAGAACTCCTGAACAGATCAATAATGAACAGTGAAACAAGGAGAACTACAAAACTCTGAGGAAAGAAATCACAGAGGATACAAACAAATGGAAAAACATATGATGCTCATGAATAGGCAGAATTAACATTGTTAAAATGTCCATACTACCTAACATGATTTACTAATTCAATGCAATCTCCATCAAATTACCAAAGTCATACTTCACAGATCTAGAAAAAATATTTCTACACTTTGTTTGGAACTAGAAAAGAGCCCGAATAGCCAAAGCAGTCTTAAGTGAAAAGAACAAATCTGGAGGCATCAGATTTCCAGATTTCAAACTATACTACAAGGCTATGGTATTGATACAAAAATAGAGACATAGAACAATAGAACAGAACCGAGAACCCAGATATAAAACCGTCCACCTACAAATAACTGGTATATGATGAAGCAGACAACAACGTACATTGAGGAAAAGAAGTACTATTCAATAAATGGTGCTGGGAAAGTTGGATAGCCACATGCATAAGAATGAAACAGGACCCCTAACTCTTACCAGTCACAAAAATTAATTCAGGATGGATAAAAGACTTAGATCTAAGGCATGAAACCTTAAGAATTCTAGAGGAATATATAGGAAAAACTTTTCTAGATATCGGCCTAGGCAAAGAATTTCTGGCTAAGACTCCCAGGATAAACATGGCACAATAAAAATAAATAAATGGGATTTGATTAAACTAAAAAGCTTCTTCACAGTTAAGGAAACAATCAACAGAGCAAATAGAGAATCTACAGAATGGGAGAAAATATTCATACGCTACACATTCAATAAAGGGCTAATAATCATAATTTACAAAGAACTCAAGCAAATCAGCAAGAAGCAAGAAAAAAACAACCCTATTAAAAAGTGGGCAAAAGACATGAACAGAGGCTTCTCAAAGGAAGAAAGACATATGGCCACTAAATGTATAAAAAAATGCTCAACATCAGTAATCATCAAGGAAATGCAAAATAAAACCACAATGAGATATCAGCTTACCCTAGTCAGAATGGCTTTTACTAACTCTATCCAGTGATTATGAACGACGCATTATGCATCTGGCTATTAGTCTTGTCTTTTGCAGGTGGCTTTCTTCATGCTTTAATTCATAATGTTCTTATATTTAGAGTAATTTTCTGTAATTCCAACATGATACATCACTTTTACTGTGATATTATCCCATTGTTTATGATTTTCTGTAATGACACTTCCATTAATATTCTAATGGTTTTTATTTTGTCTGGTTCAATACAGATATTCAGCATTGTCGCTGTTCTTAACTCTTATACATTTGTTTCATTACAATCTTAAAAAAGAAGTCTGTCACAGCCATAAGGAAAGTCTCTCCACCTGTGGAGCTTGTCTCTTATCTGTCTCTTTATACTATGGCTCTCTTCTCTTCATGTATGTGCGCCCTGCATCTGCAGAAACAGAGGATCAAGATACGACGGACTATTAAATACTGTCATAATTCCTCTGTTAAATCCAATTATCTATAGCCTGAGAAATCATAGATTCACTCTCCAAAATGTTAAAAAGAAATAGTTAGTTCTCATACTAATATTTCTTCTCATTTTAGTAAAAAGTTACAGAATTTTGTAGGTCAAATGTGACTGTATTTTGTTAAATGTTCAAAGTTTTTTGTAATTATAATTGTCCTAGCATTTTAATGACTTAATGTTTTGTACCTATTAAACTCCTTAAAATATTTATGTATATAATTCAGAAGCATACAAGAAATTTCAATCAAGTATTCATGTCACATTAGAATAATTAAAGCAGAAAAAATAAAAAAAAAAGAAAGTCCAAAAACATTAGATGCTGACATGGATGCAGAGAGAAAGGAACACTTATACACTGTTGGTGGGACTGCAAATTAGTACAACCTCTATGGAAAACAGTATGGAGATTCCTCAAAGGACTACAAGTAGACCTACTGTTTGATCAGGCATTCCCACTATTGGGTATTTATCCAAAGGAAAACAAGATATTTCATCAAAAAGATATCTACACTTGAATGTTTATTGTATCACAGTTCGCAATTGCAAAGATGTGGAAACAACCCAAGTGCCCATTAATACTTGAGTGGATTAATAAAATGTGGTATATGTATACCATGGAGTACTATTCAGCTTTAGAAACAATGGTGATATAGCACCTCTTTCTTGTATTTTCCTGGATAGAGCTGGAACCCATTCTATTAAGTGAAGTATCCCAAGAATGGAAAAATAAGCACCACATGTACGCACCAGCAAATTGGTTTCATTGGTCAACACCTAAGTGCACATGTAGGAATAACATTTATTGGGCATTGGGCAGATATGAGGGGGGAGGAAGGATGGGTATATACATACATAATGAGTGCAATGTGCACCATCTGGGGGATGGACATGCTTGGAGCTCTGACTAGGGGGTAGGTGGGGCAAGGGCAACATAACTTAAATATTTGTAGTCCCATAATATGCAGAAATAAAAAATAAATAAATAAAAAATAAATGGCACTATGTCAAACCAAGCAGCTTCTGCATAGCAAAGGAAATAATCAACAAATTGTAAAGTCAGCCTACAGGTTGGGAGAAAATATTTACAAACCAAATATCTTACAAAGGGTTAATACCCAAAATATATTTAAAAAACTCACATAGCTCAATAGCAGAAAACAAAATTAATCCAATTAAAAATGAACGAAAGACCTGAATAGACTTTTTTTTTTCCAAAGAAGACATAAAAATGGCCAACAGGTATATGATAAGATACTCAACCTCATTAATCATTAGAGAAATGCAAATCTAAGCTATAATGAACTGTCACCTCATACCTGTTAGTATCACTATTACCAAAAAGATAAGCGATAACAAGTGTTGGTGAGAGGGTAGAGAAACAGGAGACTTTGTACACTGTTGGTACAAATGTGGAATGGTGTAGTCATTGTAGAAAACAATATGGAGGTTCTTAAAGAAATTAAAAATATAACTACCATATGATCCAGCAACCCCTCTTCTGTATATATATCCAAAGGAAATTAAATCACTACCTCATAATGATACCTGCACTCCTATATTGGTTGCAGCATTTTTCACAATATCTGAGATATGGAAACAACTGAAATGTCTATTGATGGATCAATTGATAAACTGTAGTATATTAAGTATTATTCAATTTTTAAAAGAAAAAGAAAGTCTGCCATTTGTTGCAACATGGATTAATTTGGAGGCTATCATGCTAAGTGAAATAAATCAGACATGGAGAGAAAAATACTGCATGATCTCACTTATATGTGAAAACTAAAAAAATAGTCAAATACACAGAGATAGAGATTAAAACAGTAGTTATTGTGGGGCAATGGGGAGATGTAGGTCTAAGGATAAAAAGTAGCAACTATATAGGATGAAAAAGTATAGAAGATTATACTTAATGATATTGTGTTGTACTCAGGATTTTTGCTAAAAGAGTATATTTTAGGTATTCCTGCCACACACAGAAATGGGTGATTATGTAAAATGATGGGTATGTTAATTTATTTCATGATAGTAACCATTTCACTGTCTACATATATATCGAAACATGTTCTATACATTAAATATATACAATAATATTTTTTAAAAATAAAAATAGAATGCAAATTATGATACTTTATAAGGCATTATAAAATTGTGGAAAATATTTAACTAGTGTATGCCTTTGCTAGGTATTTACTAAATGATAGCCATGGTTGTTAAAATGCCTTCAAATGAAAGTAGCTCAAGTGCTCTTTTTTAAAATGTCCCACTATTTTGGACTTTATACTGTATCTAGATGAATAAGTCTCATTGCATATTTTTAAATAACATAGAATCATACTTTAGAATAGTAATTAAATGAAAAAATAAATAAATAAGTCTAGGACAAAGATAAATGTTTGAAAAACTGAGGAGAGTTGTGAATAATATGTCACAATTACATTATTTTATTTAAGTATAGCTACTGCCCTAAAATTTTTGGTTCTTTCACTACCACAATTTCAAAATGAATAGTCAACACCTGATCTACATGTCTACCTTATATCCTTATGATCTGAATTTGTTCTTTATGTCCTCATTGATATGCTATTCTAGGATATCATTAATACATTATTTTAACCATAAAAATTGAAAACAATAATTTATATTTATTCCCTGAATATAATTATGAAGAATATCAGTTGTGGATAATTTAGAACATGATAATGTAGACTAATTATAAAAACTTACATGGTCAATTTCAATATCACATAAGTTAATATTAAATGCAACTTATATTTATTAGAATTTCTTATGATTTATCAATAGAAAAATGAATGATAATTCTATTAAGGAAAAATAGAAAATTTTAAATACTGAAGCAGACTTGTTTAATATTCAAAGTTAATATTAACTCCATTACCCCCTTTGAAGCTACATAAGAAGGATAAAATACCACAGTAAAAGTCTGGGTAACTAAATCATATTAGCGTGTATTTATAGGACAAGTGAGTTCATTTTAAAAGAATCTAGTAAAATATCCTAGTGGCAAGAAATGTTTCTTCTTCCTCATTGATGTCAATTGTCAGATTGGTTCTAGATTTTAAACCCAAATTTATTCTTGCTGGGTTTGAAAGTTTGTTTAATGTTGTGAGTCTTTATCTTTTCTTGACCTATGCTGTCATGGATGTGATGCTTTTGATTTCCCTTCCAGCTTATATAACAGAACTTTTCTTTCTGGAACCTGGTAATTTTAAGATTAGAATTCTTTGTTTGAAAGGAACAAACCATTGACTGACCTCAACCCTTTTCATTTTTTATCTCAGTTTTATCTAAACCCCATGATAGCATCAAGGTCCAAAGTTTTAAAGACACAAATTTTTTCCCTGTTCTTTTTTAGAGAAAATATCAACTAAAAACTCCTTCTGTCTGAAATACTTTCTCTTCGTATTGGAGGAAAGTTAATGTGGCTCTTGAATCTCTTTATGCAAAGGTGTTATTTCAGTGTCTTGACCTCTGTGTCTTTAGCTTTGCTTAATAGCTAATGCACTACTGTTAAAAGATGACTCCTTCTTCAATATTAGTTAATGTAGGAGTTTAGTTTAAGCAAATATTAATAATATATTTTTATGTAGAATATTCTATAATTAGAGGTGGAAATTCTAAAACAAAGTTTCTATGACGGTCTGTAATTTCAGAAGTAGGATAAGAGCAAATCACCTTGTGAATTCAAGGTTTAAATTTAAAAAATATAACGATCAAAATTTTTTTTAAATCAAAGAATTTTCTCAATAGTAGAGCAAGAGTGAATCATTGCATTGGTGAATCAGAAGCTTAAAACAGACAATTCTCCTGGAATGCATTCCACTGAAAGAAAAGTTAATGTAAGAGAAAAGTCAATAGACAAAGAAAACAGATCCACAAGTTCCAAGGTCAGTATAGAGGGCATTCTATGAAAAGAAACAGAAAAAGGCCGGGCGCAGTGGCTCACGCCTGTAATCCTAGCTCTCTGGGAGGCCGAGGCGGGCGGATTGTTTGAGCTCAGGAGTTCGAGACCAGCCTGAGCAAGAGCGAGACCCCGTCTCTACTAAAATTAGAAAGAAATTGGCTGGACAATTAAAAATATATATACAAAAATTAGCCGGGCA